>VUQK01016286.1:0-12522 GCA_015106715.1 Bujurquina vittata
GACACAGAGGAGGGAAAACCTTCACCAGAGCTGATGGCTTCACCAGCTTTTATTGACATCTGCATACAAAAGAAGTCACATTACTAGGAGTTTCCGGTTACAACACACAGCAATCAACACTCCCACAGCTCCCCCATATATGGATGCAACCTCACGTGACCTAAAGGTGTTCGCACTTATGTGATAGCTCTTTGTATGCATATGAGGTTGGTGGTGTCCTCCATTTTAACAATGAGGAGTTTCTCTGTGTGTCTGTGTGGCTGGGACAGCCTGTGATAATAATCAGTATTCTTTCGAAAGCTCCTTTAATATTATCACAAGCTTGTCCCCACCCAAGTGAAACCAAACCAACAGGATTACACACGAAACAACTCATACAAATAGAAGATATGATAACACACAATGAAAGTTCATACAATAACTCCAACAGGTGAAATGGTACAAGGATGACAAGCTGCTGCGTCCCAGCAGAGCAGATCACATGGACTCAAAGGGCACAATTTAGCAACTGGTGATTGACAGTGTGGAGAAGAAAGGAGCTGGAGGGTATATCTGTGAACCTGAAAATTTGGCATATATAGTTCAGGTTACGGGTTTGAGGGCATAAAAGAGAAGTATGCACAAATTGTATAACAAAAACTACATACTGTAGTAGGGCTGCTATTTTGGTGAATATTAAGATCACAGTTAGGATAACTCATTAACTGCTGAAACATGCATTTGTTGAATTTAAATGAACAATTGTTGCTAGACGGTTTTGGCTATGCTACACAGTAGTCCACTTGTTACTATGATAATGCTATATTTGATTTTGGGAGGTTTTTTGTCCCTTAAATTGTAGCTTTAATATATTTTTTTTCTAAATGAAAATGTTGCATTGCTTTGACGTTTTTCACTCTTTCTTCTGCAGAGATCCAAGCCAAGGCTTTCTTTTCGAACAAGGAGTCAATCCAAAAGGAAGTAAAAGCCAGTCTCTCCCAGAAAGCCACCCTGAGCTGTGAGGTATCTGATACCAAGACAGAGGTAAAATGGTACAAGGATGGCAAACAGCTGACCACCAGCAAGGCAGTTAATGTAGAATCGAAAGGCAGGAGTCGGCAGCTGGTGATCAACAGTGTTGAGAAGAAGGATGCTGGAGAGTACATCTGTGAGGCTGGGACTGAGAAGCTGGCCTTTAGGATACAGGTGGCAGGTGAGCTGAATAAAGTGTTGCTAGTACTTTACTGTATCTTAATGTGTGTTGAATTAGTCTTGCTGTGTTGTATTGCTTGTCTGTCATGTTGTCTTGTTTACATCCAGTACGTCATAAGTCATATTTGCTTAAAGTTTTTTGCATTTCAGATTGACTGATGGTTTTATTTTGTTTGCTGGTCAGAAGCCCCTGCTGGCTTCTCTAATAAGGAGTCAGTCCTGAAGGAAGTGAAAGCTAATCTCTCCCAGAGAGCCACACTTAGTTGTGAGGTTTCAGATTCCAAGACAGAAGTAAAGTGGTACAAGGATGGCAAGTTGCTGACTTCCAGCAAAGGAGTCCACATGGATTCTAAGGGCAAAACTCGTGAGCTGGTGATAGAAAAAGTGGAGAAAAAGGATGCTGGAGAATACACTTGTGAGGCTGGAACAGAGAAGCTGGTATTTAAGTTGCAGCTGACAGGTAAGTTTATTTTAAATATCTGTCGCCACTGGATTGGGTTAATACTTAAGTGCACAAAGTAATGAAAATAAATTCTTCTTTCTAGATGTAGCCATCAAGTTCCAGAAGAAAGCGATCAAGGACACGTGTGTGGTTCAAGCAAGTGAAAGCATTGTTGTATCCACTGAGCTGACCGCAGAGGGTGGCAGTGTGAAATGGTTTAGGGATGGTATGGAGCTCAAGGAAAGCAGCAAGTATGAAATGAAAAAAGAAGGCCTTTCCCGTACTCTGATTGTGAAATCTGCAGAAATGAAAGACAGTGGGACATACTCCTGTCAAACTGCTGACGATAAGCTAGAGTTCAAAGTTCAAGTTAAAGGTAGGAAAGTCTAAAGCACAACTCACAGTTGATGCATACACCTCTGCAGATACCAGATTTTGCTTTGAACCTTTGCTCTCGTGCTTTCTTTTTAGAGTCAGCTTTGAAGTTTGTCGTCCCTTTGAAACCCGCTACAGTGGAATTGGGAGGTACACTTAGCCTGATTTGTGAACTAAATCAAGCTTCAGGGGATGCTGCATGGCACCATAATGGCCGTGAGATTAAACCTGGAGGCAGGTACTGTGTGAGAACAGATGGTACCAAGCGAATTCTCACTGTGACTGGCATGACTAAGGAAGATGAAGGAGAATACAGCTGTGAGTGCCGAAATGACAAGACATCTGCTAAAGTCTCCTCTAAAGGTAATTAGCCAGTTTCACTCAAAAATTCATCTTTTCAGGATTCAATGCAAGCCATTTCTTTCAAATAAATATAAATATTCCTTTCAGCACCGAGATTAGTGAGGCTGATCACTAAACTGAACAACGTGGCTGCAATGGAGGGGAAAGATGCCATTTTCAAGTGTTCCGTCAGCCCAGCAGACGTCAGTGTTAGATGGTTCCACACTGGTATACCCATCACTGCTGGGCAGAAGTACAAGCTTGAGAAAGGTGGAGGCAGCCATTCACTTACCATCATCTCAGTCAATCAAAAAGATGCAGGAGAGATTAGTGTTGATGCAGAAGGCAAAAGCTGCAAAGCCACCCTACAAGTGCAACGTAAGAATGGGAATATATTGTTCAGCTATTTCTGTTTGTGAACCAATACTTCTGTTTACTTGTGATTTTAAACATTCTTTGTGCCCCTTCCAAGATGAACCTGTGACTTTTAAGAAAAAGCTAGAAAACCTGACAGTGGAGGAGCAAAGTGAAGTGAAAATGGAAGTGGAGCTCAGTAAGGCATCAGATGAAGTCAGGTGGATGAAGAACAGCGTAGTGCTGCAACCTACGGGAAACATAGAGATTCGGGTGGAGGGAGCTAAGCAGGCTCTGGTCTTCAAGAGTGTGACTTATGCTGATCGTGGCATCTACTCTTGTGAAACTCTGGATGACAAGACCCAGGCCAAGCTTAGTGTGGAGAGTAAGACTTTTAAATATATAATGTGAATATTGCAAGGATAATATAAGAAATAGAATGTCATCGTCATGAAATAGAAAGTCTGTTTTACAAGTGAATACATGCTAGCAAAAAATAAGTCCTACATGTTAATATTCTTTTTCTTCTCCTTTCAGTGAAGAAGATTCAGGTAATAAAGGGTCTAACGGACACCACGGCCCATGAAACAGAGACCGTAACACTTGAGGTAGAACTCAGTCAGGCCAATGTTGAAGGCTCCTGGAACAGAGACAGGGTCAAGCTAAAGTCAGGGCTAAACTGCCGTATCACAGCTCTGGGAACGAAGCACACCCTGACGCTGTCCAATCTGAAGAGGGAGGACACAGGACTTATTTCCTTCCAAGCAGAGGAAGTCCATACTTTGGCTAAACTGACTGTCACAGGTAATAGTGGGCTTACGTTAGTCCTGATAAGGTAGAGGTTCTCTCAAAAAAAACAAAATAACAATCTAAAATTGTCTAACGTTTTGACTCTACAGAACCTCCTGCCATGATCTCCAAACCCATTATGGATATCAGTGTTCCTGAGAAGGAGAAGGTTACTTTTGAATGTGAAGTATCCAGACCGAATGCAGATGTTAGATGGTTCAAGGTGCGAAATTATTACTGTCTGCTGATTTAAAAGTATGTAATTCGTATGTAACAATTTGAAAAACAATGAATCTGCAGGATGATACGGAACTAAAACTGGGAAGGAACTTTGGTATTCATTCATTGGGCCGAAAGCGCACTTTGGTCATCAGCAAATGCACCCCTGAAGATGGAGGCACTTACGTCTGCCGTACTACTGATGATAACACCTCTGCCAAGCTCACTGTTCATGGTAATTACTAATTATATCAACAAGTAAGCAAATCAGTATGTTACAATTAATCTGGGTTAAAAAAAAATTCTGGACTTGGGTTCTTTTCCCCGCAGCCAGAGATATCAAGATCGTTAGGAAGCTGGAAGACGTAGAGGTAATGGAGAAGCAGAGTGCTACATTTGTTTGTGAAATCTCACACGATGAAGTGGAGTGCCAGTGGTACAAAGGAAATACAAAACTCAAAGCCAGCGACAACATCAAGATGAGACAAGAGGGTAAGAACTCAAGAAATTAGGTCATTTTAATGAAAACTGCTGCGTGATCAAAGCATGTTGCAGGATTTGCCTGAATAATGATCAGGACTAATAAGGGTGTTTTGTTGAAACATGCTGTCTATTTCTAATTCCAGGCAGAACCTATGTGCTGATTTTTAAGTCTGTTACCCCAGAAGATATGGGTGAAATTAAATTTACAGCGGAGAAAGCGTCTTCAGCTGCAAAACTGAAAGTGAAAGGTAAACAAATGTGTGTGCTACAGTATGTGCTAAAAGTCACGTAACTCTGAACGCATTGTTGCATGGGAATAGCTAATACAGTGTTTGTTACAATGTTTAATGTGGTTGCAAATGGATTGTTTCTTCACACTGTGTTAAAAGTTAATAGAACATTGCAAATATTAAAAACACATATTTACATTTGAAACATGATGAACACGATGGCTTTGGTAAATCAGTTACTGTGCCACTGAGAAGCTGAGATGCTTGCATGTAAGCTGATATCCTGGCGGATCTGTGAAAATGTCAATTTAATGGTACAAATATAAAACTTTATAATAATGTTAATGTCTTTCTAAAAGCATTACCATAGTGTGTCATTCTGGAAATATTTTTTCTTATAAGATATAAAATCCATTTGCAATTTACATTTGCATTGTTATTCCTCATTGAAGCTTGATGGCAAAACGAGCACTTCTCCACACAACAACACAGCTCGGTGTTTTAAAATAGCTGAAGTTCATCATTTTTTTTTTCCAGAGGAAAATCATTCTTTTTTTTTTCTTTTTTTGTGTGATGGTTTATGAAGATGGCATCGATAATAATCTCCAGAAGTATAAGAAGGTGATTTAATTATGAAACAGATTAGGTGTACCAGTACATGCTAATGCTACAGTATTGTTTCATCAGTGAGTTTAGTCCATTGTTACATGGTTTCTAGGCATCATAACATATCACTCATAATTCAAGTGGGTCATTTAGCCCGTTTTTAGGTGGTTTCCTGCTAACATGATGACGTGCGGTCTAGTTAAGAATCATCAGGGCCTGAGATGCATCTCTGTGCTAATTTTGATTGTTCAACTCTTGATCATGTAGATCAAGTCTGTGGGCAAACAAACAGAAATTTGGTGTGTTGTAGTAAGATGGCATAATTAGTCCATTAAAAAAATCTTCTGCAGAAAATTATTTAATTCTGAAAAAAGATAAGCTGTGTGCTGTCAGTTTATGATAAGTTGCTGTAAGTTGCTGCATATGCTGGCTAATTTCTGTGTTAGTGTTGCACTGATTCCTATTTAAAGTGGTGTGCCATTTGCTTTAGCTTCTGCAAAACATATCAAGATGCAAGCATTAATATACCATACTGGAAAACCTTTTGCAGTAATGCTCTTTACTGTCCCTTTGTGGGACACATTATAGTTTTCATTGATGCAGTGTCATTGTTACTGTAGAGCTGCCTGTCAAGTTTGTGAAGAAACTCAGGGATAAGATAGCGATGTATAAGCACCGTGGCCATCTTGAATGCCAAGTGTCACGTGCCAGTGCAAATGTGAAGTGGTACAAAAACAAGAAGGAGATCAAACCCGGCAAGAAGTACGAGATCAAAAGCGAAGACGTGTACCGAAAGCTCACCATTAATGATGTGGACTCCGGGGATGAAGACACGTATACCTGTGATGCCGCTGATGACGAGACATCCTGTAAACTGCTTGTGGAAGGTAAAACTGTGGATTATGACAAAAGTTCATTTTCAACTTATCGTCACTGTAAGCACTTTCTCGTACTATTCTCGCAAGGCAAGCCATCAGTCTCCAGTTCCATGAGGTATATGTCATAATACATCTGAAATATTGAACTAATGGGAAATGTGTGTGTAATATGTTGATTCATTTCTCGGCAGCTCTGTAACAACCTGACCTACTGAATTAATTAACACTGAACTTGTAATTTTAAGTTTTTTGTGAATCTAAGTAAGTAACTAAACTTTAGTGCATCTGCTGAAGAAATAACCCTTTTTTAGTTTTGCTGATGTGTTGACGTTTTATGTTGGGACTTTTATGGCATTATGGAAAAGTAGTTGCATGCAGCATTAGAAGAATAAATTCCCCGTTTGAGCTATAATTTATACAAGGATATAACTTATACAACTCTTATGTGGACTAAGATGAAATATGGGCACCCATATAGGTAGGTGGTTGTACATATTTTAGCCCATTAAAGTACACAATATGAAGGGTTAAACCAATAAATCATTCAGGCAAATACATCAGACAGCATTACAAGAACATGCAATAGTGTTACTAGAAAGTACTGATGAATTTATACTTTACCATGTAAAATGCCTCTCTATAATTAAAAATAAACCATAAAGAAATAAATCCCTGTCAAAATTGTTTACATTTTATGTTGACCTCTAAACTCCCACCTATCATTATCAGCCTTGAAATTCCTTTAACTCTCAGGCCACACTGGATAAGTTTGAAACATTTCAACAACCTTATAAAATCAAAACAAAAAAGTCACCAATATTTTATTTATCTCAACCTTTAGTTCTTGTAAGTTCACATTTGTAGTCATGCAAAAAATGTATAACATTCATTGATGTAATAATGTAAAGTATTTGGAGTTTGGTTTCATGAATTCTTGTCACTGACTTTTGCCTATACCGTTCTCTTTTTATGATCCTCCAGAGCAGTCCATCAGCATTGTGCGGGAACTTAGTTCAGTAGAAGTCACAGAACCCTTTGCAGCTCTTTTTGAAGTAGAAATCAGTGTGGAACTGGTGAAACCTCCTATATGGACTTTGAATGGAGTTGCTCTGCAAGAGGGGCCTGACGTTGAGATGGAGAAAGAAGGCACGATGCACCGTCTCACTTTCAAAAAGACCAAGGCATCAATGACGGGACCTGTGCAGTTTACAGCTGGGAAGAGCAAATCTTTAGCCCAGCTCACAGTTAAAGGTAAATGTTTTGAGGTTTATGTTCTCACAGCATATTTTCTAGATATCACAGAAGATTTCCATTATATTTGAGCTGAGGCTAATCAGGCATTGTTGCTCACATTCAGAGCGCCCCCTTGAGATTGCAGAAGCCATTAAAGATGTTAAGGCGAAGGAGAAAAGCTCAGCCATACTCAGCTGCAAGTTCTCTGCTCCGCCCAAAGAGGTTAATTGGTTCAAAGGTCGGGTACCTCTGGCAGCGTCAGACAAGTATAACATGAAGCAAGATGGTACACGAGCCCAAATTACCATTCACAGGTTGGCTGAGGATGACAGCGGAGAGTACCGTTGTCAGTCTGGACCTGCTGAGACCAAAGGCACTCTTACTGTTGAAGGTAGAATTCCCCTCGTTTGAATATCAAAAAACTGCATATAAAATATGGATGACATCAGCCACTGGTTAGTAAAGTCCTGTTGTTAAGTATCAAGCTCAGTATTTTTACCATCACGATCCATCTCGTTTTTTTTAAAACCAGATGTGAGGAGCAAGGAACTGAGAAACCAAGGACACGTTCTTTGGCTAATGATTCTCAATAATAGTTTATTTGACTTGATATTAGTGATTGAACGATTTTCCAAAAATAAATATATGAAACCTGAAGTCTCTTTGGAGCCAATAAAAAAAATGCAGGTTCTTCCACATTTGCTTCATATTTCAGGCCAAGAAGCTACATCCATGTTTTATACAGTCTATTTGAATAACACAGAAAATTCAAAAGTTAACATAAAGTAACTGATTTAGAATATTTTGTGATTGCACTTCAAACTTAAAATACTCTAATGATTCTTTTGCCTAGTACGTGAAATTAAAATCACCAAGCACTTGGCCAACACAGAAGTCGATGAAGACAGCGATGCAGTATTCACCTGTGAGATTAACTATGCTGATGAAGAGGCCCAGTGGCTTCTGAATGACAAGGTGCTCTTCACAAATGAGGTGAACACCATCAGTCACGAGGGAAAGGTTCACAAGCTCACACTGAAGAACTTGGCACCTCAAGATGGAGGAACGATCACCTTTCGCGTGCGCAAGGTCAAAGAGTCTGTCACACTTAAGGTCAAAGGTGAGAATATTTGATCAAGTTTCACAAATGAGGCTTTTATATATTTATCCCTCAGTCATTTTTTACTTTCTACCTTCAGAGAAGCGTGCTGTCTTCCTTAAGTCACTGGATGATGTTATTGGAGAAGAGAAAGGCATGATCACTCTGACATGTGAGGCATCCAAGCCAAGAGTTTCCCCCATATGGAAAAAAGAGGGAAAAGTCTTAAAAGCTGGGCCAAAATATGAGCTCCTTCACACAGGCAAGTCTTTGGGATTGATCATCAAGGATGTCACCAGAGAAGATGCTGGAGAGTACAGTTGTGACCTTGGCACTGAGGTATCTAAGGCAAAGGTTACAGTCAGAGGTGTGTATTTCTCTCTAATTTTGTATATTTATTTTTACACACTGCTTTTCAGATGTACAGTTAAATGATGCATAGTATGGTTTCTACCCTAGAAATTGGTATTGGAATCACCAAATGGCTGAAATCAGCTGAAGTGAATGAGGGAGAGTCATGCAGCTTTGAGTGCATCCTGTCTCGTGAGAGCACAGATGAGTCCTCCTGGAGCGTTAATGGCCAAGCTGTTACAAACAGAGGCCGTTTTAGCATCTCTAGTAAAGGGCGCAAATACACACTCACTATTAAAGACGTCACCCCTGCTGATGCTGGTGAGGTAGTCTTCAGTATCAAAGACTTGAGCTCCAAAGCAACATTAACAGTTGAAGGTAAGCTTGATATCAGTCTTTAATCAGCTCTGACAAAAATTCAAGTGGTAAAATTAACATTTTATCCTCTTTTGTGGCAGGCAAAGCTTCATCTGTATCAAAAGGACTGAAGAGTATTTGTGCTGTTCAAGGGGAAGATGCCGTATTTATTTGTGAGGTGACACAATCTAGTTCCACTGTAAAGTGGGCCAAGGATGGCAAAATCATCAAAAAGAGCCAGAAATATGAGATCAGCCAGCAGGATAAAGTCATGAAACTGACCATCCATAATGTGTCTGCTCAAGACTCTGGAGAGTACAGTTGTGAAGTTATTGGAGGCGCAACCACCAGAGCCAAGCTAGAAATCAAGGGTAAGACTGGAAGATAGAAAAATTGCTTTCGCTTTTCATCTTTGATGGCGTACAAGAATTAAGAGCCTTACTTATGACTTATAATGTCTTAAAAAGTTGGTATCTTTACTAGATATAGAATGTATTCTGAGATGATCTCATTTTATTAAACTATAGATTAGTGCTCTACTTTTTCATGTTGTGCCTCAAATTGTAACAGCAAAGTTTTCTTTTTACAGAACCAATCCATAAATTCACTAAAGCGCTGAAGGACAGCGAAGCAGATGAGAAGAGCTCTGTAACGCTGCAGTGTGAGACGGCACAGATCCCATCCACTGTGGTATGGCTTAAAGGTCACACAGAGCTCAAACCTGGAGGTCGCTATGCGATGTCTCAGAAAGATGGAGTCTTAACTCTCACCATCAAACAACTGGAGGAGAAAGATACTGATATCTACACTTGTGACGTGGGCACCGCCAAGAGCATGGCCAAGGTGACCGTTAAAGGTGAGATCTTAAGTGTGTACGAAGGTAAGACAATATTTTGTTCTTACTTTCATTTTACTGCACTGCGGAAAGGTTTGAGATGGGATTTTTTTTTTATCTTGAGTTTATTAGTTTTTATAAATTCGATGTTATATGTATGTTCTCATAAGATATGGAAGATTATAATTGCTAAGGGCTTATTCTGCTGTTGGCTCCTGTTTTGAGCTTATGGTACCCCAGATGCTGACCATCAGGTGCCTGATTGGTACCTGAACATGTGCAGGAACATTATGTTCAGCGATGAGTCCAGATTCGGCCTATGGCAGTTGGATCGAAGTCAAAGTGTGGAGAAGATGAGGAGAACGCTGTGCTGACTGCTGCACTGATACGGTAACAGCCTTTGGTAGAGGCAGTGTGAGGCAGCAGATTCAGTCTGGGATCAAACTCTATCCTCCAAGATGATAACGCTCACCCCCACAGAGTGGGGTTTATCAGAGACTACCTCCAGAATTTGGGAGTGGAAAGGATGGAAATGCCCGCCTGCAGTCCTGACCTCAACACATTGAATACTTGTGGGATCAGCATGGGCGTGCTGTCGTGCCAGAGTGACCAACACAACCACACTGACTGACTTGCGACAAATGCTGGTTGAAGAATGGGATCCAATCCCACAGCAGTGTGCGACCAAGCTGGTGGCCAGCTTAAGGAGGAGGCTGTGTATGGTTTTTCCACATGCTACTGAGGTCCCTGTTTGTTAAATGAATAAATTGTTAAATTTCTTGTTTCTTCAGACTTCAGTAATCAAATCCAATAAATGACATCAAACAAGAGTCAACAGCAGAATAAGCTGTTTTTCATGGGTGCAACCCACATGCTGAACCCACAAATGCATTTTCCTTATAAACGTGGCTCCATTTAAGCTGAAATAAACAGGCTTTCTTACAGTACAAGATTTATTTCCAAAAAGAATTGTTACAACAAAGAAATTGTTGACCAAACAGAAATTTGCTTACTATTTGTATAAGTTTATTTCATTTGCCTGTTTGTGTTTGCTGTTTAGTACATTCATGTTTATATTGCTTATTGTACGGTTTGATTTTGGTTTAAAGCCTGTGCCTAAAGTAGAAACAAAACGGAAAAGGATGTTTATTATTTTGAAAATATTTTCTTACTATGTCAGGATTACTAGAGCATACTGTAGTCAAGTCTCTTCAAGGCTCTAGTGCAGGAAGTCCACTCGAGGGCTATTTGATGTTCCTAGAATGGACTCAGACAGTCATTCAGGAGGAGTTACAGGAGATCAGAGCACATATGCATCCTTGGTCCCAAACCAACTGATACTATCTAATGTATCTGCAAACTATTTCTGTGTTTTTGACATTTCGTTTGTATTTATTTTTTTCAGTCCTTTGCACTATTTAGATTTCTGCAAGATATGCTTTTGCTTTTGTGTTAAATGGTATTTATATCGTTTGTCTAGTGTGTGTGTGATTGGTATTGTCTGTACATCCACAAACTATGAATGACATTCATTAGCATGTGTTGATGCTTATGAGTGACCAGTGCCCAAAGACAATGTCTTGTTATCCCTTTTCATTTAAGAAATTATTAATGTTTTTTAGTGCAGTATAGGTTAGATTTTGCTGATTTAGTCCACTGTTCAAAATCATGTGGACGGCTCCAAAGGTTAACATTGGACACCTGGAACACCTCAACTCACCCGTTATCCTAGCTTCTCATTTTGTATTCTGCTTCATAACCCAACAAAATCCAAATGCTCTAGAATTAAGCCATTTTCATTTTATTTTAGCCCTGCCCGCCAGTTTTATTGAGAAGCTCAAAAACCAGGAGAAAAAAGAAGGGGAGAGTGTAACGCTTCGCTGTGAGTTATCCAAACCTGCAGCTATTATTCAGTGGAAAAAAGACTCTGAAATTCTCAAACCTGGAGAGAAGTACAACATGGAGCAGGAAGAGGGCTCTTGTATACTTCAGATTATGAATTTGAAGATAGAAGATAGTGGAGAGTATACTTGCATTTGTGGGGACCAGAAGACATCTGCAGCCTTGAAAGTCAATGGTATGGACTCATGATGTCTTGTCCAGTACAGTTTTGGAAATATTTGTGTGCTCATTTTCAAAGAGACACACTTCTGTAGCCTTGTTAAAAATTTTCTTAAACTATTTATGTCACCAAATTTTAATGAGTAATGAAAACTTGCTTGTGCAGCATTGCCACCAACCTTCATACAAAAGTTGGAGAGTCAGCAGTCTGAGGAGGGAGGGAGTGTTACTTTGCACTGTGAGCTCTCTAAAGCTGGAGTCCCGGTTGAGTGGAAGAAGGGAACACAGATCCTGAAGTCTGGAGAGAAGTACCAGATGAAGCAGAAAGCCTCTGTGAATGAACTTGTGATCAACAAGGTGGTGCCTGAAGACAGTGGAGACTACAGCTGTGTGTGTGGAGACCAGAAGACCATGGCCAGCCTCAAGATCAAGGGTAGGAGGAGGATTTTCACAGTTAGGAGTGGGGTGTTTTTAAATGTCCATGTCATGGCAGATTGCTGTTTCTCAGAATTTGTTTTTATGATTTATGGATTACACTGGCCTTGTTTCTAATCCAAATCCAATAAACCATGCTCAGCCCAACCAGTGAGCTTCAAACAGAAGTTGGAGAGCCTGGAGGCTGAGGAGGGAGGGAGTGTTACTTTGCACTGTGAGCTCTCTAAAGCTGGAGTGCTGGT
>VUQK01016287.1:0-10399 GCA_015106715.1 Bujurquina vittata
CTCCATAGACTTTCCAGCAAAAGAAATCACTATACCAAAAACCCTTGCGCCTTTGGCTAAAACCGTATGCCCATATATGTGGCTGCATGTTTTTTCGTGTGTGTGTGTGTGTGTGTGTGTGTGTGTGTGTGTGTGTGTGTGTGTGTGTGTGCGTGGCGTGCATGTGAGAGCCATGCTCTGCAGGAAGCTTCTATGAAGCACAGCGTTTTCCTAATGACAACAAAGCAAGAAGCAAGCCCAGGACAAAATAAAACCCAACAGAATCCAAAACGCTGAGAGCTGTGACAGCCTGAAGTAATTACTACAGCATTAGTTGCATGTGATTGGCCTCATTAGTTCTGCCGTTAAACAATGATTGGCTCATGGGTAGGCGTGGTTAGAGCACCAGCAGATCCAAGACATTCTCAATGTAGATGCCAAAGTGGTGTAACTCACCTCTGCTGCAGCTCCTCCTCCACCGATTTGAGGAGACTCCTGTTTAATTAAGTGAAAAAAGTATAAATGACAGAATATGAAGCTTACGGAGCATAAAGCCTTCTCAGATTCACTCTCCTGGTTCGCCTACATCCTTGTTCAGTCTAGACATTTAAAATTAAAAAAGGACACCTGCAACTGTCAGAGAACTACAGGAAGAAATGAGAGAGACTTACTTATTTCCTCCCAGAAAACGTGACGAATCTTGGCCATATTCCAACTGCAAATCCTACAAGATAAATTACATTGCAACTGTGACATATTACTTCATAAATGGCTAATTTATAAATATATTAACAGGGGGTGTAGATCTTGGCCAACTGAGGCAGTAAACCACATTTGGAGCTGTGGCTACCACTGAAGCACTTTTCAATTGCCAAATTATTGCAGAGGCTGCCACTGTAGCAGCTGTGGTGACTGTTACAGCAGGAAATAATAATACCCACAATATAAAGCTTCTTCACCTCAAGAATTCATAACCACAGAAATTCACAGATGTATGCAGTGATCATATGGGTAGGTATAGCTATATAGAGCTAACACTTGCCGAACTCACATTGTGGTCTAATACTATTTAAATTAATCATAGGACATGAGCCACAAAACAAATCTGGCCACAGACATATTTAGGAAAGGAAGATGTCTGAAAATAACCAATAAAAAGGTGGAAGGAGGAGGTTGAAATTGCTATCATCCTATTCAGCTTCTGCTCCTTTAATACTGATACGTTTTTTTCAAACATGTGGTTAATAGTCTTTGGGTTTGTGAAACCCTAAAATGAGCATTATGGACTCATGACCCAAGTTTTTTTGTTCTGTCATTCACAAAGAGTCAAACTGTTATTCTCAAGATGAGACAAATTCCTTTTAGGTCACAGAGGTGATAACTTGCAGTATTTCACAAAGGGAAGAAAAAAAAAAGAAAAGAAAAAATTGAGCAAAAGCCAGAAAATGTAACATGCCATCATATTCATCTGTGAACATGATCTGAATCAGCTGTGTAGATTTTATCATCCTGCGGAATGACAAAAAAGGCTGATAATAATAACTAAATTTAAACTGCCAAATTTAAATCAACTGACCACAATTTTCTGCCTGATATAAATGAAAGTCTGGTTTGATCTCAATTACATAAAAACCACAATGTGAATGCAGCAACTTGTCAGAGAAATATTTTTGAAGATTACATCAGAAAGCAAAAGCATGCAAGAGGAAACATGTACTCAAATGAGCAGAAACAAAACACCAATGCTACAAAGACACACACACACACCGACAAAAAAAAAAACAGGCCTCAACTGCTCTGTTGAACTACAAGAGGTTAGAAAACATAAGCAGCAGTTTACAAAAGAGAAAAGCACATTCTGTGGAAATATTAGAAATACGAAAAAGAAATATCAAGTACAACACAGCACACATTTAAAGTGTATGTTATAAATTTGGATGCAAAAGCTCCTGTGAGCGGGCATGCCCTTTATATCCATTAACCCTCGATTAGCTGTCCTTGAGCAAGGCACTGCACCACTACCAGCCTTTAGAGCTGCAGCTCCATTGCTGAACCTGACGTACCCTCCTCTATGCAAAAGTCTTTGCAAAAGCAAGTCTTTCTACTTGGCAGCCATCACAGCAGTCATTCTGAAGCATTGTAGACTTGACTTTTATTTCAGTCGCGATATAAAAAGTGCATGCACAGAACTCGAGCCAAATCAGAATAAAAAAAAAATCTGATAAAAAAATGCTAGAAATGTTTGCTGGCTTTCCCCAAAATACATTTTTTTTCCTTTAAAGCTACACTTCTGTCACAAAACTCCCATAGATTTCAACTGAAGATTCTTTGATTATTATGTGTCGCCACTACAGTGTCCCTGTCTATATGTATGGTTACACCTCTGTGTGAATCTGTGTATTATATGTATGAAAATAAACAACAGCAGCACTAATGACTCTTATTGCCACAACAACTACAACACCACTTTGTGAGGCAAAAGCTGTAGCTGGAAAAAGAAGATAAAGATGAGCAGTAACAGATGGATGGACTAGAAAAAAAATGGACCAATGAACACAGTGAAAATAAGCAAATATACAAGTTGGACATCGAGCAGCCGAAAGATTCAGAGCTCTGAAAAAGTGGACAAAAGACGGCCAAGGACTCGCCCTTCAGAAACAGATTAAGAATGAGCTAGATGGAGAGTAGAATTACAATATTTTAAAAAAGAAAAAGAAAAAAAAGAAGAAGGCATGATGTTAAAAATAAGACAGACTGAAAATAAAAGGGCCAACATGGCTGGAAAGGGAGAGGCTGAAACAAAGAGAGACTAAAGGTGTACTACCAGATTAGATCTCGCTGTATAGTAGAGCTCCTCAACACAGTCCAGATAGGGCTCAGAATCACACTGGTCAGCAAGACAGAGCGAGAGAGACCTCAGTTAATACATTAACCTGTCCTGGACTGACGGTGGGAAAAGGTAGGAATGGTGAAGAGATGACTGGTGGAAAATGAGTTTGGGTTAAAGCTGCGTTCACACTGGAAGTGTTTCGCTCGTCGCACGTCGCTTTGAAGCTGACGGCTTGTCGCTTCTGGATAGTCCAGGCTCTGGCTGGCTAAATGACCAAACATATTTACTACCTGATCAATGGTATTCTTCACTCTCACTGGCAGAAGCTTCAGTCGCTCACCTGGAAGTCGGGAAAAGTTTATCTTGGGTCCCGCCCACTACACGACATCAGCGGTTATGACGCATGTAGTTGCCAAAATTCATTCACCTTCTATGGTCTCTAGTTGCTACGCTGCTGTGAACCACTTCCAGTGTGTAGGTAGCTTAAGGCCAAAAATGAACTCAGAGGTCCTTGGATTGGCAAGAGAGGGGTGGGGTATATTTGAATATTAATCTCAAGAGAGGACAGAACAAATGGGAGAATAAAACATATAGATGGAAGTTTAACAAGAGCAAGGCTGAGCAGGTGCCAACACTCAGCTGGATTGGAGTCATAATTTATTTATTTTGGAGGGGGGGTGGGGGTGGGGGTGGGGGGTTAAAGTGCAGTTATAGTAAAGTCTGTAAACAAGTACATGAAGTTTGTTGTGTCTAACTTTAACAGTTTGCATCTATGGTGCGTGAATTTGAACATCATTCTTGAGTTATCGTGTTCCCAAGGTTTTCAGAAAATTTGACCTCTGGCTTTGAGGTCAAGGTCGCCGAGATTTGAACTCGTCCGAGATTTTTTAGCAGCTGCATCTATGGTGTGAATTAGAACATCCTAGGTCACATCATCCTAGAGCTATGGTAAACATTAAAGTTTTTGTGGAATTTGACCTCTGACCTCTACGTTCAGGTCACAGTTGGCGGGATTCGAACTTGTCTGAGATTTTTAGTAGACATTTATGGTGTGAATTTTAACATCTTTGGTCACATTGTTCTCGAAATACGGCAAACATTTTTGTGGAACAGATGCTGACACAAAGGCTATGATTAAAAGCACTATAGGCCAGAGGAAAAATACAGATGATTTTTAGGTGAACTGTTGTTTTTGGAGTACTCTTCATTACAATGGGTATGTTTGCTTCTTGGCTGGTGCTGCACAAGAATGTTCAAATCAAATATACTAACACTTACTTCTGTTTGCTTGAGTCTCTTTTGAGCAAAGATGGTATGATACAGACAAATGAGTGATTGTTGATAAATGATGAATTACAAAGACCAGTGCTTGCGAATATGACAGCATTAATCAAAATCAAAAGCTGGAGGGGCTAAGGAGAGGACAGAGTAAGGGTTTGGTTTGATTTTTGGTGAACTTTCAAAGACAACTTTGAGAGGTTAGGGACAGTGGAAAAAGTGCAAAGAAATGACGAAAAGGTGAAAGGGAGGAGAGAGCAAAGGACTAACAACACGCACTGATTGTGCATAAAACCTGCACCATCCCATTTGTCCACTAGCAACCGAATGAAAGTGATGCACAATAGCACAATTGGCTTTCATTTCTGGAAAAAACCAAGAAACTCTGGCTCAGCCAATGCATTTTTTGAGAGCTGGTGCTAAGTTTTTGACCAAAACTGAGAATAATCTGACCGACATAAATTAAATGTTTTCATGCAAACAAAATGAGGAAAGAAAGCTACTATTTGCAGTTGTGTCTATGTTTGTCAAATAAAAATAACCAGAGGTCTATCGTTGCAACTTCATCCAAATTAATTCACACAGCTTCCTGGTGCTGTTTATCCTGTCAGGTTATGTATTGTAATCTGGCGAAGTAAAACCTTTCAGCAACAACCTTTAGGATTTGAGGAATCCTAAACAGTCCAGGTCAAATGGGACTTATAATCCCTCCAGCAAGGACCAGATTTGCCAGGGTCTACTCCCATTACGATATGCTCACTTAACATCTACACAAAGCTCAAAACACCCTGGAAAGTCAGCCTGCTGGTTACTGTAAACCTGGCAACTTGGAATTAACCAGATATCTGCAAATCCTGTTATTATACCCATATCTGGCCTTTTTTTATGAAAATTAGGGAAACAAGCTGTTCCTAAACCCTACAATATTTACCTGGGATTGGATCAACACAGACACAGAACAACATTGGTTGGTGGGGGTGCGGTGTGTGATTAGAAGAGGAACAGCCATGTTGCTACTGGTTAATTAACAACCACACAAATCTAATCTCATTCACACACGTACGAGCATAAGGGCACACCTAATAACTCACCGGTTCATGATGAGGTTGTGTCTCTTTTTCCAACAGACTATCAAACTTCACCTGATCAACTGAGAGAGACAAAAATAAATGAGAGGGGAAAGATGGGGGAAGGTGGGGAGAGATATATACAGAGCAAGATTACAAATGGAAGAAGAAAAAAAAAAGCTCATTGTCTTTATTCACTTTGACCATTTGTTGCCACTCACATTTCATCTCGGACAGTGTTTTTCCTTCCCTGGTGCTCCTGCTAGTGGAGCGGATACGATAAGGAACCGGAGACTATTGGGGAATAAAAGGAGACACAGGCAGTCAAAAAGCTGTTCAAAGATTATACACAATGTAGTAGTTTGCACTAGATTTGAAAAGATTACAATAGGTTTAAAAACAAAAACAAAATCCCTCTGCTATTTCCTGTGGGTGGGGTTTGATGACACAGCAAAACAGCCAGCTACACACACACACACACACACACACAGCAAGAACATGACCAAAACATAGTAACACAGTCAGAGGAAAACCATTCATCACCCTTTGTTGCAAACACAGGATACCTGTAAGCTGTAAAGCTGCACGTTATTTATGGATCTTAATGATAGAGGACAACACGATAAAAGATTAAAAGAGAGATCATCCTGAAATGCTGAAATGGATATTGGTAACTGGTTATGATATATTTCATGACTGTGAAGATGGTCATTCCAATTTTTAACAACAATTTTTCATTTAAATTAAAATCTAAACTCAGAGAAATCAAATGGAACCGCAACCTCAGTGCATGCCTATGAAGCACCGGAAAACACAAACCAAGACTAGGGAGGAACCACAAAAAAACCAAAACATGCATCAATCAAAACAAAATTTAGAAGTCAGCTATCAACAGGCTTTTTTTTTTAACCACCTTGCTATAAAGTTCATTCTCATAAGACACAAACCATGGTTAATATCTGAAAGGGCAGATGAAGATGGCTTCCATAACTATAACATTTATGAACTCCACAACCTTTAAATTCTTTGAGTTTGTTTTTCAAATTTTTTGAGCATCCAAAGGGTGTAGGTTTTTCTCCAAAAGCCAGAAACAACACTTACACACACAACAAAAACTGCAATGTTGAGACCATTTGTTCATAAATGCATTTAACATTTCGAAGAATAATTCTAGGGAGTGTGACAATGTGCTATTCTGGAAGCCATCTTTATGAATGTAGGCATTTCTTTATCATCCCAGCTGCTGCCACAGAACTGGAATGAATTGAAAAGATCCTTTGTGATGTTACTGACCTGATTTCCTGTAGGCCCTGTGGATACCAAAGAATCTTACTGATGCTGTCATGGAAGGATCGTTTTATCTACCTACAGTTACTGTGGGTCATTCATAAACGGCATTGAGGTTGTAATTTGATACATTTCTATTCTCAGTTTTTTTGCAAAATATTCAATTTTTTTATTCAGATTTTGACTTAATGAGCTAATTTATTTATTTTGTATTTTTCTTTTAATTGGGCTCCTTTCCTTTGTGCAGTTTTAATGAACCTTAATGAAAACCTAATAAAATATATGTTTTGCCTCGTTTTATTTTAATAAGGCATTGGGTTAGTTTACTTAATTTAAGCCACTTATTGGTTGTGTTTAATGTTCTGTTTTCCAAATTCTTAGACAAATAAAATTGACCTTATCCTATTATGTCCTCTTCCTTGATCATAACTACACAGAGATTAATCATCAAGTTCCTTACAGCCAAACTGTATCTTTCTAGTTCTAGTTTGGTCACACACAAGGCCTATGCAGTTGTGGCTTTAGGGGTAAAATATTGTTTTCTATAACTTTCAATCAATCTCGTGACTTAAAACAAGTAAAATTTTACTAAATTTGCTTTGATCCATAACTTAAGATATTATAATTATACAATTCTGTATCATACAGTTATATAAAATCAGCTGATGTGAATGTCAACACAAAGGTCTGAACATTATATAAACGTGCTCAGTGGCATGCTGAACTAATTATGCAACTGCCATAGTAATCCATCAACTGCCTGTTTCACATACCGATTCTGACTTCCATGGCAACACCAGCAGAAGCTGAATGGAATGGAAATCTACTTTCTATTCATTCAGTTCTGTAGTCCTCCTCCCAGTGAGGGAAAAAAGGGTCGGAAGAGTTTGTGTTAGAATGACATCAGTGCAGACACTGCAGCCACAGTAGTACCTTCCTACGGGCTGCGAAACGGGGTGCACGCCGAGCACCGGGACTTATGGGAAGAAAATGACCCCTGTACTTAAACTGAGGATGTAGAGGATGGGGGATGGGAAATACAAGAGAGGAGAAAAGAGGAAAGCAGAAAAAAAACAGAGGAATAAATGTGAGGAAACAAGAGAAGTGCTAAAAAGAAGAAGAGAAAAAAATGAGCCAAATAAATAAAGAAGTGGTGGAAAGAGAGGAATGAGGGAGCAGGGGAAAGACCAAGAGCAGAAAGATGAGCCACATGTGACAGGGAAAGGAGGAACTAAGGATGAGCAGAAAAAGTGTAAATGATAGTATTCAAAGAGGGAATTTAAAGAAAGAACAAATGAGGAGACAAGGAAATAAGTTAAGGAGGGAAGAAAAGAAGTGAGATCCAGCAAAACATAATGACATCTACGTTCAGCCTGACAACACTTTTGGTTTTAAAAGAAAAAAGTTACCTCAGGTTCAGGGTCGTCGTCATCAAAGTCGTTGAAGGTGCTGTGGTCGGGGTTGTCGGCTTTGTCCAGCAGCTCAATTGCCAGCGTCCTGCTGAGAGGCTGGGAAACAAAAGGGTGCTGGAAGAGAGACAAGAGTGGGAATCACTCCAAGCGATGTACTGAAATTACCCATGGCACATATTTAAAAAAGAGGAAAAAAAATAAATAAATTGGACTGGGTAATATGTGTTTCTCAAATGGGTAGAGCTGTGACAGACTAATCCTACTGCCCATTAGAGTGCTCACAGATTCATATGCTGTTTAAATACTAGCCCTTATTGTTGTGGCTCTAATGCAAATAACACATAGTTATAATGTGATGTTTAGAAAGCAAACTGTTATATATATGCCTGCCTTCCATTATTTAGATCTTGCCTTATGCATCATGCATCACGCTGCATGCATGACGTTATACAGAGTACCTTTTCACCATCAGAAGAATTTACCTAGTATGTTTATGCTTCATATATAATACATGACAACAATAAGATGGTGAGGAAAGGCTGTAACATGTGTAAGGTTATAAACAACAATCATAAAAGCAAAACAGTAAGATTTATTTTTGGAAGTCTAGTCTGGCTTGCAATCACAAAATCGGGCATCCTGTTAAAAATCTGTCCAACTTCCCCATTAAAACATTGTCTTTGGGCAGTGGTGCAACACTTCCAAGTGCAGCCTTTAAAGTAACCGTTGAAGTAACCTTATCACCACTGGCATGTGTGTGTCTGTGATACAGCACACATATCTTGCAGTGGGTTAAAACAGCAACCTTTAATCTGAATTTCATTTTGAAGAAAACAACCAAGTTGTGGGCAAAAAGGTGCATACTGCAGGTGCCGTGTGCATGTCCACAATGGTGCAATGGTGCATAACACAGTTCAGGTGGTTCCTGTCACATGTTCTCCCTCAAAATCCATTAAAACATTAGGGTAGATTCCCAGGGGACGAACTGGGCAGGGGAGCACACACCTTGAAAACTACAGTTTGGTCTACGAATTGCAGCTAGAGACCCATTTTTCACTGTGAGTGGTGATCATCAAAATGAATGCTGGGAATGCTGGGGTAGTTTGACACAGAAGTTGATATATCCAAGTTTGAGGTCCATGACGAAACTGCAGAGCACACACGCACGCGGCCAGAATGGGATTTCCAGAAAGCAATCAAAAAATAGTAGCAGAGCTGGAAGCAGTCCAGACATTCACAGGGAGACTGCCTCAAAGAGGAAACCTGCCAAATCTGAAATAGCTTTTGATATTTATGAGCAGTGCTGAGTAATTCTGTCATCACGAGGGTAAACCCAAAGCTACGTGTTTGTTTTACAGAAATGTAAATATGATTTGAGATGACTATAATAAATAGTGCAATAAAGTGTGAAATGAAGTTAAAATAAGTATGTGTGATATCATTTTCTCTCACCTGCAGCAGTTTCTCAGCTGTGGGCCTCTTCTTTGGGTTCTTGGTCAGGGCCAGTTTGACAAAATGGTGGAAGTTATTTGTCCTGTTAGTCCAGCAGGTGGAGTAATGCAGAGAAAAAGAGAGAAAAGGTTAATGTTTTTGCCCTGTAATATGATAAAAACGGGTTGTTTCAAGAGCAGGGTGCTCGATCTATAGCAAATGTCAGCAAAACCAAAAGGTTGCGTCTTACCACTTGAGTTTATCTTTCAACTTAGGAGGCTGGAAATTACTCTTTGTCATTAAGAACAAAGCCCTGTGGGGAAGACAAGGACAGTTTACAAGTGTGGAAAGAGGTGCTTTCCCAGCATGCAGTTATAAAAGCAATTTGACACACAATACCTATTCCAATATCTATTCTGTTTTATTTTGTGTAGTACTCATTGAAATTCCTGCACACCAAAGTACTGCTGCTAAAACAAAAAACAAAAACTGTTGGAGTTATTGTATGAACTTTCATTGTGTGTTATCATATCTTCTATTTGTATGAGTTGTTTCGTGTGTAATCCTGTTGGTTTGGTTTCACTTGGATGGGGACAAGCTTGCGATAATATTAAAGGAGCTTTCGAAGGAATACTGATTATTATCACAGGCTGTCCTACCGCTGTAACCGGAAGTACCTGTGGTCATGTGACTTTCATTGTATGCATGTGTAAATAAAAGCTGGAGAGGCCAGCTGCTCGGTGAAGGTTTCCTCTCCTCTGTGTCTTAGGGATGCAGAGGATGGCCTTCCCTTGCAAGTAAAATGCGAGTTGTGCGTTTGTTCCTTGTTTATTAGTTGTTAAAATGATCTTAAACCCATCAAAAACATATGCATAACTAATGATATAAATGCCTGTCAGTTCAGACTTTTATTGAATAAATGCAGGAAAAATTTAACTAATACATTTCAAAGAATCTCTGCATGGTAAGAACAGAAATTTCAATATATAAACACTGTTTCACATCAACTACAGGTCCTCCTGACATTGCATTATTGCAGCCCAAATACACACACACACACGCACGCACGCACGCACGCACGCACGCACGCACGCACGCACGCACGCACACACGCA
>VUQK01016287.1:12529-25594 GCA_015106715.1 Bujurquina vittata
AACAGGACACTTAAATATCAATAAAGTGCATTCTAATAACAGCAAATGCACATCCGGCACGCACACACACACACACACACACACACACACACACACACACTCTCTTACCGGAGATAACTGCCAAAATATGCAACGATGTTGGAGTGTTTACAGTCTTTCATCATTATAATCTCCTGCTGCACAACAGCAAAGTCCTCACCTTCAATAAACACAAACACAGTATTATTATAGTGATAACTTAGTATGCAACTTGGCACCGTTACGACTTACAGGATAATACACAGAAAGAGGAAAGTTGGGTTCGTTCATTATTTTGTGTTTGCTTCAGACTGTTCTTGCATTTGTGTCTGAAACACTAAGAGGAGCATAAACTGAATCACTCGAGTTCATCGCTCAAAAAACATAATTTTTTTTTCAGTAATTAAAAAAGCATGTAAGCAATATTTCTTTATATAGGATTTCTTTCTGAGGATTAAATTAGTAAAGTGCAATACAAAAGCCAATACACAACATAAATGGAAGGATATATTTTGACAGCTGTCCTATGGTGTTTAGAGGTGTCTCCCACTATATTGATAGTAATAGGTCAGTAACAAAGTTCAAGGTTAAAGATGCACCAACTGACCAGCCTGGGACCAGAAAGGGACGGTTTTCAGGATGCTTAGGTCAGACTGGGGAGCAGCTGGTCCACCTCATGTATATCTGATTTATGAACCAGTCCCTTTCATGCATGTGCAAAATGTGCATGAGGACACGGACACGTTCATAACGACAAACCTAATGAGCCACTTAATTAATGTTCACCCAGGTGAACATGGTCATTTTAAAGAAGCAGAGCACTTTATTTAAAGAGCTGTTTAACTGAGAGAAGATCCTGTAACTTAGTGCAGTTTGGGGGGAAACTGTAAAGTTTAATAATTAATTTTATTATGAAAATAAAATTATTAATTGAAGAAAAGTCTATTTTTACTTATATATGCTGTTAATTATAGTTCTTAGAAAGAATATCAGAAAAGCAAAAGGTTGGTAGGCAGCTTAAAGAAATTCAGAATCAGCTGATAAAACTGCATCACTATTCAAGATGGAAGCCTATGTCTCCAGACTCCATCTGGGTGTACAGTCAGTGATCACTACAGGAGAGAGAATTGCATCGTGGTTGCTATGGGGTTATGAAAAGCCTCTAAATCTAACCACACTGTCGCTAGGCTGGTAACAATGAGGTGAACTGAAGAGCCATCATCACTTCTGAAAGTGAGATGTGGGATGAACTAGGCAGGAGGACTGAACTAAGGACTGGAACATGTGACTTACAGGTGTGTTTCGTTGCCCAGGTGGGTCTTGTTACACCGCTTATTTAAACAATAAATAGAACTGAATGTCTACGCTCCGTTTTAGATTTGGGTTTTGCCTGTGCAGACTGTGCATTTATAGTTAGAGGAGTAAGCAGCATGAAAACCAGAGAGGTGTCTATAGTGAAAAACAAGCAATTGAGAAGCTGAGAGAAGATGGAAAATTAATCAGAGCCATTGCACAAACATTGGCCATAGCCAGTACAACCGTTTGGAATGTCCTGAAGAACAGACATCACTGGTGTACTCAGTAACAGATGATAAACAGGTAGACAAAGGGAAACAACAGCAGTTGATGACAGAAACATTGTGCTCTGAAGAAAGATCCTAAAACAACTGTTAAGTGACATCAGCAACAACCTCCAGAGAGGAGGGGTGAAGGTGTCACAATCTACTTTTCGCAGGAGACTTCATGAACAAAAGTACAGAGGCTTCGCCAGAAGATGCAAGCCACTAATTAGCAGGAAGAATGGGAAGGCCCGGCTGGAATTTGCCAAGAGGTACAGAGACAAGCCTCAGAAATTCTTGGACAAAGTTTTATGGACAAACAACTGAAAGAGGCTGCGGTGAAAGCCTGGAAAAGCATCACAAAAGAAGAATGAAAATATTCAATGATGTCAGTGGGTCGCAGGCTTGATGCAGTTATTGCAAGCAAAGAATCTGCAACTAAATATTAAGTCTTATTTACTTTAATTTATTCGTTCCAATACTTTACTCAAAAAAAATGGGTGGGTTCAGACAAAAGGTGCCATCTTCTGAACTGTGTATCAGATCCAGATGTAAATACATGCAAATACCTCTACAGCAAAAATAAAGGGACTGGCCTCACTTTTCCAATACTTTTGGAAGGGAGTGTAGCGCTAGTATTATTCAAATATTTTTACTTATTTAAAGTAATAACTGAAAGTAATGGAATATTTAAAGAGGGAAGAGGACAAGGATCAGTAAGTGTTGGGTGAGGGGAGAGTGTGGAAGAGAGTCTCAAGGACTAAAATAATCTGTTGGTGACTCTGCAGAGACAAAGGAGAAAAGAGTATGCCTTTAGAAGAGAGTTTGATAGAAAAATAAATATATATACACTAAATACAAAACAGATAGACAGATAGAAAAGAGTAGGATATGGAAAGATAAAGAAAAAAAAATCTGATTCAGCCATCTGTCAGGGCTGCAGCCCCAGGTAGTGACCGGGGGCGTTGTGACATCTTGGATCTGGTACCTGCCGTTGTACATTATTAAAATAAGAATAACACGTTTAATCATCTTGTATTTCTGGTGCTGACTAGCAAGGGCAGCAACATTTAAACAATTTAGAAAGAAAAAACACAGAAAAGGGGAATAGAAAAAGATAATAAGTAGAATATAGCAAGAAGAAAGAGGGATAAAGGAAGAGTCTTGAAGATGAGGTAACTCACCCGGTTCCAGTTTGATGACTTTGATAGCAGCCAGCTCTCCCGTGTTTACATTGCGAGCCTAAAAGATGACAAGAAGGAAAGTGAGTCATTGGAGACTTTAATATGCAGAGTGGTCATTTAGCAAAGCTGTTTATGCAACCCTGAGGTAGAACTTGACATAAGTGGAAAACAGACAGGGAGAAACCCTAACTGTTTTCACTACACTGAAGAGCACAACAATGAAGAAACTCTAATGTTCAGCAGACAGGTTTCTATTAGCTGAGAGGAAGATGGATAGAAATGACAGACATTCAAAATAAAATGACTGAATCCACAAAAATGGCATCACCACATACTGCAGGTAAAATCTGCACGAGTCCAAACTTGAAATTATGTAATTGGTGCCCTTAGGTCATGAGTGATTACATTGTATTTTTTCCTAATTCAGTTGTTTACAGGCAGCATATTAAAAATGTTCAGACATAACTCATTTACAACACTTTAAAATCACAAACAGGGTGGGAGAGGAATGTGTGGACTTGTTTTTCCTAAATTCTTGAAAAGCTGGCATTAGTCAGAAAAGAGGGGAACAGAACGACAGAGGCAGATTTTCTATAAATAGTGGGCTAATGTTTACATTTAGCAGCAGTGCTGGTGGGGTAGAAGAGGAAATGCATATGAAATATAAATGAGTAAAAAGATTCTTTTTCTTTCGGATGGGGAATTGCGTGCTTCATTCAGGGCAAGAAAATGCCCACTGGAGTGTGCGCGACATAAAAGGAGGACTGTATGTATGAGAGAATGGGGGCAAGAGACTGAGAAAACCAATACTTTCAACATGGGAAATAAAAATACTATGAACAACATAGGTGACATATATTTAATACATACAGTCCATTTGTCTGTGTCATCATGGCAAAAGAAGATCCTGAGGACACCTATGGTAACAAAAACTATAACAAAGGCACCTCAGTACAGCAGACTTTTCTTGAAGGAAACTTTACAGGTGTGTAGCTGCATCATAATAAAGCCACAAAGGTGTGTCCCAAGAATTCCTTAGCGTTGCAGCTGGTATGATTCCAACACCACCAGGATATTGTGTGTCAGATGCAGTGAAGCATAATGTGCTGACAGAACTGAGCAGTGACAGCCACCATAGTTAACAGGGGAAAAATGGCACAAACAATGACTCAAACTTTACCAAGATCACTTTAGTAGTGTGCACTGTGGTCACACAATATTAATGACAAAATGAATTTTTAAAAAATTCAAGGGTAGCCACAGGAAAAATAACTTTACCGCTGAATACTTCTCAGCAACACTGCACAGAACACAGGAAGGTGAATTTCATTTTTATCTAACTATAGGACAAAAATCAAGTGAAGGAGAACCAAGGCCGACCCACATCAAAACAAAGTGGAGGGGAAGGGGGGGGGGAGCAAAGAGATGCAAAGAGAAAAGGAGGAGATGGAAGCAGAGTGGAGAGCAGAGACAGAGCGTCTTCAGTCAGCAGACAGACCAGAGATGACTCATATCGCTCAATGCCTCTGTTGGAGGCAAAAACACAACCAGACTCAATTTTACAGGCTGGCTGCTGGGACTGACTGACTATCTTCTATCTGCGGCCAAGGGACCGAAGGTTCAATCATAAAAAATAAAATAAAAAGGTTTAGGCAAGAAAAGTAATAACAACCTTATAATTGTGAAATATGACTGTGGCCACAACACAAAAGCACCCTCCTATACATTTCAGAAAATAAATCAGCTCATTGATGGAATAAAACATCTAACAAATTCTCATATAAAACCATATACACAGCCTTGGTGCCAGGCCAAGTGGTTGCAAGTGAATATGGTTTGGCGCTGCCTTGCTGAAATAGGCAAGAGCTTCCCTTGCACGTATGTAGCCCGAATTGCAGCAAATGTGGCACCAAAATCTGTACAGTGTTAAGCATTAACTGTGTGCCACACTATCACAGATGTGCCACACTATCCCAGATGGCAGTTTTTGGACTGTGCATTGATAACAACCTAGCTACTTCTCTTTTAGCTCATAGGAAGAGATTTTTTAAAATACATTTTAAATGTTGACTGGAAAGACCACAAAACTTCACTCAGTCCATCTTAAATGATCTTTGGCCCAGAGAAAGCATTTCTTGATCTTGGTTATGTAAGCTTTTTTCTTTGTATGAAACAGTTTGACCTTGCACAACCTTCCATGTGAGTGCTTCAGATCCCCATCCTCTCCTCTCTCCATAACCTTGTCTGCTGAATATTGCCATACACTCATGTTGCCATCTCATCTTCAACCGCCCTTTTTCAAACTCTAAACTTTGAAAAATACAAAACAAAAAAAAAAATAAAATATTTACAGCTAACACTTCCACTATAATCAGCTCCTTCTGCCAAAGCCATTGAGCAGCTCCACTGGAAAAGTGGTGGAATTAGTGCCTGGCCTGGGGCAATAATTACAATAGTAGTTAGCCATTTACTTCCTTTGACAAGATTTCTCCGAGAGATTTAGGTTGTCCTGCCCATTACCACCATGCTTCACTGAACTTTAAGATAACCAGAGCATTAAGTTCATGACTTAAGCGTTTCTGTTTTTATTGCTCATTAATGTTAATTTCTGAGTTTTCATTTTAACTCTGTCTAAAGATTCTTACCTTTTTAAAGACATGAAACACAATCTTTTCCTCTGCTCATTAAGGGATGAAGCTTAAACAGCTTTAAACCAACTGGAGAAACGTGAAAAGCTTATGGAATTTTAAAAAGATTTTTCCAGGCTTTAACTTTAGAAACCTGCTGATTAGTCAGCAAGTTAAGTTTAAAAAGGTGAATTATGAGTCATTTATTTTAGCTGTCAAACTGGTTAAAGTGCCACGCCAGAGCTTGTTTTCTCAAAATATTCAGTCTAATTAACCACACGGCTGAGCCATTACAAACACATGGCCCCAAGAGGGGAACAGGTGAGGTGAAAGACGAATGCAGTGGAGTGTGCTTAATTTGTACACCTGTCATTTAAAAAAATACCTACTCACTCAAGTAAAACACCCACAAACAAAATCGTCCAAAAGTTCTAGAATCCACTTCAAAGGTTCTTTTAAGCACTCTTACTCTGTGTGTATGCTGCGAATCATCAGTATACTTCACATCAGTGGCTTCGACATTTAGTGTCAGCACGTGAAGTCTCAAACCGCGCACCTCACACACCGCTGCAATACTGACCCACCCAAACATAAATATGTATATTATGTGCATGCAGCTGCAGTGTTAGTGGAGTCACAGAAAAAGTATATTTATTCATATCACACGCAGCGACAGTCAAAACAGACATAACTTCTTGCTAGAAGAGATTGGCCTTTAGCCCAAGCAAAGTTTCAAGATATTGTCACATCTTGAAATAGGATTTGAGACTTTAGCCACAATGGTGCCAGGATTTACTCAACAGCTTCAGTAGAAGAGCTGTACTCTGGCAGAGGGTCGATCCACTCGCTTTAAGGCCTCCTTAGTCCTTACTTACTTTATGTTTGCGTCTGTGTCATGGTTAAGCTAAGGAATTGGCAACCACATATGAGACGTCCACAGTATTAACTTTTTTGTTTTCATAGTGGCCCTTCATTAGCTTTAATGTTGGTCTGACTTCAGTTAATGTTTTCATTAGCATTCATTTACAATAATACAAGAAAAAAATAAAAATAAAACATACATCTCAAAACATGCAAGATCCATATACAAAAGTCAAATCAGGTGAAAACACTTCATAAAGTAATTCAATTATTAGATTTTACAACTTACTGTAGCAGCTCTAATTCAAGAGTTAAACATGGTGAGTGGAAGTCTTCCAGTTCAAATGCAGCAGCACAGTACTGTAATATGCTGCTTTGCAAAGGAAGGCCCACAGACGTCCTTGCGTCACACCATAATTTCTTTTGTGTTGAAGTAGCCTATGGTGTCGAACCACTCACTGCACGAATTGTGCAAACCAACAGCTTATTGTTTTTATTACTCATTTATTATTTAAAAAATATCGACTCCAGCCCACAGTGTATGGACCTGCATTAACATGGTTTAACTGAACTTTAAATAGTTGGTTACACCCTTGCTCAAGATACTGTCAACTAATCTGACTTGTCGATTTGTTTGCATAGTTAAAATGCTTTGAGAAGGAGTCAAACGTGTCAATTTTGACAGACTGTACATAGCAATGTTTATAAAGTTTCACAAGAGCTCTGAATTCATCTCTTAAACAAAGCATTTTAAGTTTGCACTTGCTATAAGAAGGCTAATTATGTCTACACTGAAAATCTCTGATCACAAACTAACCCCGCGTATACACTGGGAACAGCTGTGTCGTGCCCTGGCTTGCACGTGGATGATGGAGCTGATTGCACCCACCGAAGATGATGCTTCTGCTTCCACCAGAAGCATCTCGCCATGTAGCTAATAGCACTAGATCCACTGTTTTTAGGCAAAGCCATGTCAAGCTACGCACAGCAAATGAGGAGGCCAGGAAGTCAGATACAGAAACGGCATAGAAAATTCAGTCCAATTTCAAAATAAAAGACCCCATTCAGGCTGCATGATCCTGGTGCGATTTAAAGCCATCCAAAGAAGAGAAAAAGCCTGTGTCAGAAACCAAGTGATTTTCTGGTTTTAATATGATCTCTACTTGCCTGCAGGCAATGCTATTTCCTTATTAACAGCCTTTTAATCTTAGCATTTTTCAGCAACATTAAGGCCAGGATTAACACCTACTCACACCTCATTGATGCTTAGTTACCATGCCACAGCACCCTTGCAGCATAATAGCAGCGCTGGCTTGCCACAACAAATTGACTGGTATGTAGACATCTGCATATCATATACATCTGCAGACCCTTCCATATTTGCAGAAGAAGAAAGTATTACAGCTGTATTATAACTACTGTAACACAGAAACCAAACTACGGTAAATACCTGCCTGAAAGCACAGTCACAATGCTGTTATTACCAGCACATGTGATTTTGTTCCTTACTACTTCACTGCATAATTAACTACTCTGTAAACATGCAAGTTATCAGTACTTTACTGCATTACTGGCACAGAGACAAACTCCTGCAGAGTAGATATATACAAGATGGTAACTAAAATTCTCAATGTAATGCCCAAGATGACTTCAAGACAAAGTCCTTCCTTGAGAGTATGCAGGCCGAGGTCTTTATACTCCACCTCAGTGAGCAAACAACTGAAGGAACAGGGACAAAAACAGGATGGTTGTGGACTAGCAACTTCAATTGTGTCTCTGCAGCCATCTGTGCTTGTGTGTCTACGCAGGTGATGACACATTCATCTTATTCTGTGTATATGTGTTGCACGGCGGCTCACTGCGCCACCGTCTTCCTCTGTTGGACTAGTGTGAAACAATAGGACATGAACACACATGCACGCACGGAGGAAGTGACTGAGGACTCCTGCATTCCTGGACCACGGCTTCCCAGCTGTGCCACACATACCAAGATCTGGGTGGAGGAAATTATTCCTGTCACATATATCACCTCTACGGATATCAGTCTTTACGTATGTTAAAAAAAGTGAGTGGACGTACACACAGAAAACCACATGATATGGCTTCAACTGTGGATGAGGGGACGAAGGCCTTGCATTACTTTTACAACCAATCCGCTCTCATTCCCTTGAAGCCAAATACTGCCTTTCTGGCAAAGCTGGCAGTATGTCACAGATCCGTCTTGACACACCGGATGATGGTAGTAGTGAGACGGGTCTGGCACTTCGAACTTGCCATGTACGGACGCTTGGAAAAGATTCCTTGGCATCACATTTGAATGCAGGGTTAATAATTTTGAAGGGGCACAATCTTATGATTCAAAGCGTGAATCAAGGGACTAAACAAAATGTAAACCCCCCTAAATGGGCTCGAACCTCAACCTCCTATTCGACAAATGTGTGACTTCCTCCAGCACCACCTCTGTAACATCCTAATGCAAAGTTTTCCACTCTTAAGGTTCACTTTCAATTTAAGGACATTTTAAAAGCTAAACTGTCCCCACAATACACTAAAATTTGTAAATCCAAAAAATTTGCTGATGGCTTGTTATCAGCTGATGTCCATCTCTAGCAAAGGCCATCCATCGCCTGCTCCCGCGTTCTCAATCTGAAGCTACAAGCAGCAGCATCTCGAGAAAATGTGTAGACTAAAACAACCTAAGTCACCTTCTGAATACTTGGTCTGTTGGCAGGTATTGCAACAGCAGTACCTCTGAAACAGGCTTTTTTTAATGACTAAAGGAACATATTGAGCTGACACTTCCCTTTATTGAAGCAGTATAAATGATAAGACGGGACTTAAAAAAAAAGTGTAGTCGCTCCACTGCTCAGCCTGAATTAAGTGACAAATCAATAAAGATGATAGTGAGAGAAAGCTGGGCTTGTCAAGACTTTTTTTCTGTTGGCTTATCTCTGACTCACCACCAGACTGGTAAACATAGGTATGTTGCGTGCAGTTTACTCCTATCATGTTACAGGAATTCTTAACATGAACGTTGAATAGACCTACTATTTTCCAAAAGCACTGTCTCCTCTAATACAGAAGAAACACTGGGGATTTTTATAGCATCGACATGTGGCTAATGATTTATTTTCAGGAATAGTAATCCCATGCCTCAGTTCTGTTATTTATTTCTGGGGAAATAATGTGGTGTCAGATGCTGACCAGCACCAAATACTGGCTTGTCCCAACTTTCTGCAGACCCTCAGGGTTATGTCACCTTATTTTGAAGGTTAATATTTTATTCATATGAGATGGAGAGTTATGGTTCTACTAATTAATAAGATTTTTAAGATATTTATCTCCACGGAGCCTTACCAGTGTCCTGGGAGAAACATCTGAGCCTTTGGCACATATCGAAATGTCCCAGTTTACGGATATCATTGATCAGCACGCAGTACTGGCAGCTCCACAAAATACTGGTTCCCCTCTTAACAAAAAATTTACCCTGCAAGCACTCTCTTTTGAGGATCAAGCTTGTGGTCTTTTAGACAGAAGGCTTGTCTCAACATCAGCAAGTCCTCCTCCTGCAGTTTATAACAGATACACACAGAGAGGCAGGGCCACAGAGGAGAAAACAAGCTAGCAGAGTTCATGCTTTATTTCCTGCTCAAACATTCCTGTCCAAGCCACACTTTTTCACACAGTGGTAGAACCAAATATAGGCATCAATGAGGTTTATCATGTGCCGTGGCGCTTAGACGCACATCTTTTAATCCAGAGGTTTCAGGTCTTTCAGTAAACCACTGCTGTAACAAGAAACCAGACCATCAGCTACGTAATGATTACAGTTTCTGAAGCATATCGGCCTTATCAGTGGATTAATCTGCCATCAGCAAGAAATTATAACTTTACCCATAATTCTGCCATACTTATGTTGCATAGTTGTGTCCTTTTTACCCTTTATAACTGTTTTTCAAGGTACTTTAGTGCACATTAATCAGCTATACACTGTTTGTGACAGGCTTGGAAGGGGAATCAGTTCTAAGCTGCCAAACTATCTATCTGCGACAAGGCAAGATACCGAACTTAAATTAGAAACAAACAAGATTAGGAGCAGCAGAGAGGGACACAATAGTAAGTAAGTAATAGCAAAAACACACACAAAAAAAGGTAATAGTGGCAAATACTGGACTTTTTAGGATATACTTTTAAAATAAATGGTATTTGTGTGTTCAAAAATACTGGAAATGTTTAACATCTCTAGTCTTTAGGATTCCTGTAATTACCACAAAGAGCCTGGAGGTTAACCAAACATCATCAACTCCTATTAAGGAATCTCTAGTCTGCAAAAAGCCTCCCTCACACAGCAGTTAAATTCCACAACAGAGTGACTACTACACAAACAAATACATAACTGATAGTATAGATGGGTAACTTGTGTAAACCTACTAATTTACCACAGAAGGCAGATGTGCAAAAAAAAAAGATCACTGTAATATTGGTATTTTCTATTGAGCTTCTTATATATTTTGGTACTTTGTATGTTTATGGGGGTCAGTTTTAGATTTATATTATCCAAACCTACATATTGGCATTGTTTTTTTTTTAATTTTTATTATTATGTATTGAAGCACTGATTTACCATTTTTGTGATCTAGTGTCATTTCGCATGATATATAACAAGTTTATTAAGTATTTGCGGTGTATATTACTAAATTATGGTATATGTCTATGACTGCTGTAGTTTTGTATGACACATAACGAACACACACATAACGAACACACACACACACAAACACTCGCTGAGACTGTGATGGAGTTGCTCAGCATTCAGGAACTGCCTTACAGTTTGGATCAGAGGCTGTGGGCTCCCAGCACTGGGCCTTGGGAAAAGTGTGGAGCCCAGTGGCTAAAACGCCAACTGTATCACACAACTCACATAGAAAATGAGCACCATAGTTCTTTTAAAACTATCCGACTAGTGCTCACTGGCGATAAAGTGTGTATAACAACAACACGAAGTGTTTATATCACGGTTGTTGTTGTAGCCTGCTCAGCTCTTAGCGCTTTAGCCAAAGGCAGGCAGCTGTCAGTATCTGTCTGGGTTATGCGGACAGGTTTAACATGTTTAGCAAAACCTCTACAACGTTACGAACAGCTAGTAAACTAGTAGGTACTGTCTGTTTCAGTGTGTGTTCATATGAGGGGTAGCAAATCACCGCATGTCCACTACTTGTCACAATGTTGTCACGTAGCGTCTAGCTAGCTTCTCGATGCTATCAACTTGATCGAGTCCGTTGTCGGACAGCTAAGCGGCTACAGGTCTATTACCGGACAAATATCAACCACTCAAATTTCTTTAAGATTGACTGCTGCTATTCACAACAATCTTTAGACCACAGTCACAGTCCAACGAGTGCAAACAAGCACGTATAGGTAGCGCTCGCACGATTTGTGCAACAGCTCACTTACACGGAGGTAAATATGAACTCGACAAAGCCAAGAATTCGAGTACACGGCCGCGGGTTTACAGTAAGCGTTAACAAAGTGTTAATCCGGGAATTGTAGCAGCAAAAATCCATTTGCATAATTTTAACATGAATCTCCATACAAGCATGGATAAAAAGGCCAAGACAATAACAATCAGAAACACCAGCGAAGTCAAGCCTCGGCTGTGTCCGACAATGGAATTATAACATGAGTAGAAGCTAAATTACTATGCCAGCAAACATCAAAACGAAAACAGGCTCGTAACGGTATATTAGATACAACATACTTATGACTACACAAACTATTCCCTGCTGTCATAACACCAATGAAAGAAGGGAAGGCTGTAAAAAAAGCTCGTATTGTCTAAGTATGTGTCCGAAAATGGAACTAGGCGATTGCGCACTGCAGCTTTACCTTGTACACATCTCCGTATGTGCCGCTTCCTATCCTTTGGATCAGCTCGAAATCCTCCTGCGGATTCCGCCGGGACAGGTCGACACTGGAGTTCATCATTTCCACTGCCGATTACGGCGCCGATCGCGCACGGTTGACGAACCCAGACAATGTATGAAAACAGATAGTTAAAGAAAAACATACGGCGTCAGAAAATCCCAGCCCGAATCCAATGTAGCTCCAACATGGCTTCCAATGCGCATTGGGCATGCGCAATGAACATCATGGCGTACCATGTCGATGGTGTCAGATGTGGGAAAAGCGTCGTTGTTGAATTTAATGTATTTAGAAATGTACTCTGTAGTCAAGTGTGGTAATTACACTCAAATTAAATTATTTTTAAAAGCCACTATATATGTTGTTTGACTTGATAAATTATAATAATAATCCAAATACCGAGAGCCATAAAGTCACATTTTCTGACTTGAACAGGCGGCTGTCGGGGAAAGGAAATGAATGAAAAATGCTAAGCTCTGCGGCGGCCTTGTTTGGCTTTCTTACTGTAAAACTGGGCTAAGCAGGGCTAAACAGTGGCAGATGGCAACTTCACGATTCAGTGAGGGGGTCTGTGTTGCAGCAAAAACAATTCCATCATTTCCTGTTACCGTTTTGGGGTTATTCCATAATTTTTAGTAATGTCAACAAATATTTAAATGCAACAATTAATTGATAATAAGCAAAAGTATTGTCTATTTTCTGCCATCGACCCCTGTAGTCCATTATAAACACATACTGAACCATGCAGTTGCAGTTCCTTCATTAGCAAAACAAAACAAAAAGTGTGTGTGTGCGCGTGTGCGTGTGTGTGTGTGTGTGGGGGGGGGGGGGGGCTCTGAATGGGCGAGGGCGCCACAACTCAAAAACCCCGCGGGGGGGGGGGGGCCCGGGGGC
>VUQK01016289.1:10987-34184 GCA_015106715.1 Bujurquina vittata
GAGAGTTTGGCGTGTGTTGTGTCACACACGCATATGTTTTTCTATACCTATTTACTCTCTCCTCTCTCTCTCTCTCCCCCCTCTCTCTCTCTCTCTCTCTCTCTCTCTCTCTCTCTCTCTCTTTGAACCCCAGCTGTGAAAGGTCCTCATACTGCAACTATGTGTGGACGGAGCAGGACGGTCTTTCTGTGTCTGTGGGCTTGCTTGCTTTTTACCAACAGCGTACTGTGTGGGAAAAGGTAAGGATAAACTTTAACTTGTGATTGCCTATGTTCCTGTATTGCCATTGGATTCGCTGGACAAGTCATTAAGCAATCTACATCATCTGCATCCCAGATTCATATATACTTGTCTTCATGGTTTTGCTTTGGAAGGCTTGCACAGTGTTTGAGAAAAAAAAAAAAACATTCTTAAGGGGGTCATTATTGCAGGCATAGATGCAGCCCATCCGATCAAGCTATTATTGGAACGCTCTAATTGCACACAGTGATTTGAACATCAGACTGCATCAGGCAAAAAAAAAAAAAAATGTGTGTAGGTTTGTGAATAAGGACAAGTGCCCTGCTTGCCAAATGGTCAAGAGGGTTGTAAATGTGTCAGTTAATCAGCCACCAATGGAGGTAACCAGTTGTGTTCACCTGCAATGATGCTATTTTGTCTTTCTTCCCATTTCCTGGTGTATTGGGTTACTCTCTGTCAAAGCATGTTTGCTGTGGTTGTAACTGGGGCATCCTCACAGGACACCTCCATTCTTTTAATTGGATAGAGGTAATATTAAATGACGCAGAGAGGGAGGAGATGAAAATTCAAAATAGCCACTGTGAGCTTTACCATAATGTTACAGTTTCTGGTTCACTGGCCATGCAGAGCACATCTACATTTCTGCTTTTCAGTCCTGTGCTGTGTACAGTCCATGGTGTTTGTGTGTGTGTTGCACTGAGATATTTGGCAGGGATTATTGCACATGTGTTTTTGACAGTGGCTGCAGGGACAGCGGGCTCGATTTACACACACTTCTTCTCAGTGTCAACACTAAAGTGTTGGAAACCTGAAGCAGACCAGCAAGGAGAGAAAGAGAGAGAGTAGTGGGAAAGATATGACACCATTAAAAGCCATTGTCATGTGACTGCAACTGCATTAATTCCTTCACATTTCAACAATTGGGCAGCCACTCATATGCAACATATTCCAAAACAGGAAAATGTGGCTCTGCTATGAGCATTTTTCTAGATAATTTTGACACTGAACACTACAGTATATAAATAAGGCAATCGGTTCAAAATTAATAAACACCAGTTCAACAAATCCAAAAGTACAATTTATTTATTCATTGGACCATTTGAACTTTAACCCTGTTTTGATCCATGTGGACAATCTTGGAGAAACTGAAGGCATTGGATTTTCCTCACAGTTGAATAATTCAGTAAATAAGTTGAGGTGTTGTACATTAGAGAAAATCTAAAAGTACTGATTACCTCACTGAGGAACTGTCACTGCAAACTGCAATGCAATTATCACCCAAAGATTTACTGTATAATCCAGTTCCCTTTTTGAAGTCAAATACGGAATCACAAACACAAACACGCACACACACACCTACACACACACCTACACACACACACACACCTTGGGGGATTTCAACAAGACACGGTAATCAGGAAAGCCTAGAACTCTGCTACAGCATGTTGCCAACGAAAGAAATTGCCTTATAATTAGATATCCGGCTGACAAGATAGACAGATATAGAGAGAGTGAAAGAGAGAGAGAGAGAGAGAGAGAGAGAGAGAGAGACAGTAAAACAGAGAAAGAGAGACGCTGGCAGAGTGTGTGTGAGCAGCACTGTTGCTGTTCAGATGACCTGTAGATGGGGATGGTGTACAATGTTTTAGTAGGAAGTAGCCCCTGGCTGATAAACATGTGTATTCTTCCGCATCACCTTTTTTTCCTCTGTTTTCTTGTCCTTGACATACAGCTCTAACCTCTACACTTAAATATTTCCCATGTATACCTTCAAAAAGATCTCAGTATCTCACGTTAAGGTAAAACAAAACAGGTTGTTGTTCAAGAAATGGGTTTTAAATAAAAGGTGCAGCTTTGCTGGATTTCATAATTTAAGAGATATATAGTGAAACTTTACAATTTGTTTTACTGATTCTTAATGTTTTCATTACATTCTGGTAATTCCTGTTCATTTTAATAGCCTGTGACCTTAAATGAGCTGGCTTGTATTCGGTGTTGGTGGGGACTATGAAAGGAAGGCTGTATTTTTTGGGGTGGCGTACTCTGGTTTGGCAAATCAGAAAAGCCCAGATAAAAATTGTGAAAATGCTCAAAGCTAGGGCAGAGTAGATTGTGATTTATTTTAGTCTTAGCTGATGTTCCATGGATGCAGTTTGTGTTGTCTGTATTTATACATAATTGGCTCCTCAGTCCAGAACAAAAAAATATGTTTGTTTTTTTTGAATGAGCATGCTTCAAAGCAGTCACCGGCTAGGCTGCTGGACAACAAAATTGTTCATTAGTCTAAATCTAATTCTTAATGGTTAGGAGAGTTTGTCAATTTTCTTTCTTTCTTTCTTTCTTTCTTTCTTTCTTTTTGGCAGATATCTGGACACTTGTGAATTAAGGGAAACTGGAGGTAGAGAGCTAGATTAACCATGAACCAACTTTTATAACCCCATGTGTGACGTGGCTAGGGCATCCACATTTAAAAAATACTGTTTAGCTTGTCACATTCAAAGCTGTAGGCTCTGCCTCAGTCCTACTGCTTTGACTGTGAGCTATGTCTCTAAGGGGTGGCAGTCTCAACAGTATATTCTTCACCTTTTCCGCCTTTTCTATCCCTCCTCTCTGTTACCTTTATTTTTCTCTTTTTAGACCATACTTTGGAGCTTTAACTCATACTCTTAACAGGCGTCACTCTCCCTCCCACTATCCCTCCTACTTTTCTTTCCCACCCGTTGCAGGTCTCTGGAAACTAATCTCGATGACCTCTCTCTCTCCTTGGAGCTGTTGAGCTAGCGGAGCTTGTTTCCAAACACTAGCTGTTTATTTTGCATGCAATCAAACCAAATCTTGTTGGCACTGCATAGAGGGAGAAGATGATGGCAGACTAATATATGTTGTTGAAGATAATCATTGTGCTATCGTACATACAAGCCTGTGGGGGCGGATGGTACATGCATGCATTCCTTCATACACACGTGCGCTTTCGCTGCAGTCCTTGTGATACACATTGCAATTAGGGGCTGTATCCCTGATTGCGAGTGTGTTGAAATATTTATGTGTGGAGATGCAAACCCTCCTCTAACAATTACTGACTGTGAGTGTTTTCAGCATTGCTCTAAGCATTTTGTTTCATGTTTTTCAAAAGCACATTCAGAAAGGCCTTTCTGATCTAAAAGACCATATTAATGCATCAATAATGTAGTATGATTTCTCTTTGTCTACTCTGTATTTCACTCTCTATTTTCTCTGTTGAGCGTACATAAGGGCTGCCTGTGCGTGTACACATATGTGCTGTGCAGCACATTTCCTACTGATAATAAATACATAAATCCAGCGCCAAACTGGTCTCACTATCAAGTCGACACATACTGACCTTTGGGACGGACCCCCCCTTGGCGTAATGTCTAACACACTGAGTATCCCTTGAGCCATTTGTCAGTGTGCAGGGTGGTCTATAAGATCATAGCCAAATGGGCCCTGCCTGTGCCATCACTGTTGTGGGATGAAAAAAATGGCAGAGAGGTGACTAACATTTAAAGTTGTGCTCCTCCTAAAACTAATCAAACATCAAACAGAAACTAAAAAGTCAAAAACTAGAGTCAAACCGAAGTCAAAGAAATGTGAACCCCTCTCATCTGATTGGATGCCAAGAATCTTAAATGCCATCCACCATTTCAAGTGCTGTCTTATCTAGACTTTTTTTTCAGTTGGTATGCTTCATTATCTGGCAAAAAAAGAAAATTCAATCTGCACTTTGGAATATAATGCTATAGTGTGTGACCATCTTACGCCAAGTAGTCCTGACCAAGCGTCAGTGATGACTTGGAAGTGAGAATGTGCTAATACTACAGAAAAAAAACTTGGCCTCATGAGATACTTTCCTTTCCAGTACACCTCTGAACAATCACTTGCTTATTCATTTCATATCAACATGATTGAAAAACTCATGCTCACACACTGAATTATAAATTAGCAGCTAAATTAGTCAGTGTCATACAGGACTTGATTACATTTTCTTTGTGTTTATCATAATGTGATTCACACTGCATTTATGTTGCACATGTACTTTAACTACATAGTTGAAATCTTCTTTCCCCCCCTTTGATTTATAATTCAGTTTGTTCTTACACAATTGATGGTTCTGACTGTGGTTTTGGAGTCTAGCTGTGACTTTAAATCTTATTCTTTGCGTTCTCAGCTCTGGGCAGAACGGCATAACAGATGAACAGAAAGATAACACTACAGTGTTCACAAAGATCTTAGACAGCCTTCTGGATGGCTATGACAATCGCCTCAGGCCAGGACTAGGAGGTCAGTAAAGCCAAGTCATTGCATATATTTTGTCCCACATGATGGCTGTTGTTTGTTTTGTTAAGCTTACAATCCACATCATTATATAGAATCCAAATGACTAAATGTTACAGAGACGAGCTTGATCTAAGTGGCAGACTTTCCTTGCACACTTAAAGACAAAAGAAAAAAGACCTGCTTATGTGTATGCATATGTGTGTGTGTGTGTGTGGGGGGGGGTCTTTTGTTCTCTTTATTGTCAGCTATCCATTGACAAAAGACAGAAGCAAAATGGCAGGAACTCAAGGACAATTCCAGGAAATCAAAAGGTGCAAACCAGATAAAGAAAGAAAAACAGAGAGTAAAAAAGAAAGGAGGGAGTGATGATGTGAGAATTGCTGTGTGAAGGACACTGAGGATTGCACAGTGTGATGCAGCAGGCATCAGACAGGCGAATAAAACAATGCCTGCAAGAAGTTCAGCAGCCAAGGAGAAGAAATTATGGATTATGATGGGTATCATTCATAAATCACGCTGTCACATTTCAGTTTCAGAATCACAAAAATCTAAACCACACACACACACACACTGCAGCCCTTTCCAAAAGAATCCCCACTGGACCCATTTTGGAACTATATTATATATTTCCGTCTGTCCGGGTAAGGCAGCTGACACTGAAACCAATAAGAGGAGAAATGGTCATTGGCATCCAAAGTGGACATTTTTACCATGCTACTTTTTTTGTTTGCTTGTTGTTGATTCTTGCGTGTGTGTGTGTACTGTATGTGTTAGTCTAAGTGCTAAAAATATTTCTGAATAGATCTAATAGTTCAGAGGCTATAGCCAGGTGGTCTTGTATTAACAGGTATTTAGAAGCAAACTCACTCACTCACCAATTTCCTGCTTCAACAGAGCGTGTAACTGAAGTCAAGACTGACATTTTCGTGACCAGTATTGGGCCAGTTTCGGACCATGACATGGTAAGACTCTTTTCGCCTCTATAAATAGCATTAGTTTTCTGGTATCCCTCTCTCCATCTTTAGCCTTGTCCTATATAGGGTATCTGGTATCCCTCTTGCTGGAAACAGTGGTCTCTAAACTGTGAAATATCTATTGATTTGTTTTATTAACTCATCATGTGTTAATAAAACTGACCTGTAAAATACATTTTCCAGTGCATGGTTTACAATGCAATGCTACAAATATGCTGTGAACTCAGGCACCAAAATATAAAAAAAAGCCTCTATAATGTCATTCTTGTGCAAGAGTGAGCATTAAAAACAGCCACATTATTTTGGAACAATCATGTAGACTAAAGCCAGAGTAAAAGTGTAATAATAAATACATAAGTAAATAAATAATAAGTCAAATCATGATTGATTATGACAACATTTCTCACCCATAAAATGAGGTTAAATTGTTTTAGAATGGGCCGTACTTTGCTGTGTTTTGCTGCCATTTGAAAGGTCAAGCTATTTAAACCCATCTGAAATTTTTGGTAAAACAGCGTGATAAGATGATTTGAGGGCAGCTGGCAATTTGTAACAAAATGTCAATAACCTAATTAATAAACGTTGCAAAATACTCACAAAATAGTCCTTTTTTTGTTTGTTTTCTTAGTCTTAAAAGAAAAAAGTGACCTCTGCAAACACAAGGAATCTTTGCCCTGTGCACCACAAACCAATTAATCGCATTGAAATGACTCACTACCCTGCACATGAATAGTGTCTGCTCTGTTTGATATAATCTCAGTTAATTGCACTGGTTGACTTAAAGGCCCGAACTATTTTGCTTCTGTTAAAGCCACAAGGAAGAGCGGAGGAAGATTTTTTTTTTTCCATCTCTAGCCTTTCCCTATCCTTCTTTATTACCTTGAAGCTCTGTTTCAGTTCATACTAATTATCTTAGAAGGACTGAGAGGAAAGGGGAGGGGGGAGAACCAAAAAAAAAAAACGAAAAAAAAAGAATACAAGCTACTACTGTAATTTTAACTGGCTCCTTTTACTCTGCCGGGCAGTCATGTAGAACCATTAAAATCTGCTCTCAGCTATAGTCATTAGCTGGCTTGAAAATCAAATGTCCTCCTAATTTTGTGTCCAGTTCTTCCTTTTTGTGTCCAGTGTAATTTAGATTACTGAGCAAAGAAGGCCCCCCAAAGATAAATGCTAACAATGATCATTTTTGGCGCGTACCTAACAATGCAAAACCAAATGGCCAGATAATTAATGGTCCTGTATTTGCATAGAGCATATTAAACTGACCAGATAATAATTATGTGAATAACAGAAAAGAATAAAATGAAAAGCAAAGTCACACATTACTGTTTAAAATACCGCAAGGTTGCTACACAACAACAACGGAGGCATTTTTATTTATTTTTTGTCATAAAGCAGCCAGAAAACCTTCTACCTCCACTAGAGTCTCCGTTTGTTCGAGAAAACCGTTAACGTAGAAAGACGGTTACCAGCAGGGAAACTAGGCCAACCATAAGAAAGTTAAAGTGACACGAGGCAGAAAAAAGAAAAAAAAAAAGTGAAAACAGGGGTAATAAGGAAAAAAGGAGGTTAGATTACTCAGCATCTTCTCCAAGCCAGCTGAAGGTAAAAGTACAAAGAAAACTGCTACAAGGTGGTGGAGCATGGCTTTTTGTTGACTTGTGTTTTTTGTCTACTGCTCACCCGACTCCTGTAGGAGTACACAATTGATGTCTTCTTCAGACAAAGCTGGAAGGATGAGAGATTAAAGTTCAAAGGCCCCATGGCTGTGCTACGTCTCAACAACCTGATGGCCAGCAAGATCTGGACCCCCGATACTTTCTTCCACAATGGCAAAAAGTCAGTGGCCCACAACATGACCATGCCAAACAAGCTCCTGCGAATTACAGAGGAAGGCACATTACTATATACCATGAGGTAAGCTGACGTATTCTACCGCACAATAAAGATATTAAAAAAGGAACTAGTGAATGTTTTAAGCTTGACTCAAAAGCAGAGATTTGTATCATTTTATTAAGATCACATATTTCATTTGATGAGGTATGGGGGCTTAAGGCACAGTGAGTCTTAATGATCTAAATTAAAAATAAGAATTCAGTTGTGGACTACTGATTCTGTTAAATTGTGGGAAATGACTGTTTGAAGGGATTTCAACTTATCAACAAACCACATGATATGACTCAGCCTGCGTTATTTGCCAGTTCTGACCTCCCTGTTATATTTGTGTCAGTCTTTCCCAAGACCGTGTATTTATAAATCTGGGGGAAAAAGTAGTCTGAAATAGTTTGATGTGATTTCTTACACTCTAAAAAATAGAAGTACAGTAAAAGTCCACGTCAGCATCCCCTGATGCTCTTATTATTGGTCCTCAAAATATCTTTCTGAAGGATAAAATAAACAGTATAAAATCATAGATGTCCCTGGGCCTCATTTTGCACCTTTCTTAAAAAGTCACGTTCTGTACTTTTTATATTAAGGTTCAAAATTGTCACCAGAGGTTTAAGACTGCTCTCCATAAGGTGCAAACCACAAAAGCACAAATAATGAGGTACTTTATTTTCTCAGGGTCCAGCTGGAAACTTTTCATAGCAAGCATGACTCAATCTGAACACGCCATTATTTCCTGTTGATCAACACACATTTGGTGTACTAATAAGTAAGAGTTTAGATGTGATTGACTCATAGGAAATTGCAAATGCTGTGTTCATGATGATGGAGGATAATGTCATCCAGGGCTGTGGTTTGTTCATGCATTTTTAATGGCTTTGGTGGTCATCGTTGGATGTCTGTGGTGCAGAAGATTAATTTGTCAGGTTTTAGCTAACCCTGACAAGACCAGGTCTTGGTGTTTGGTGTTAGGATATGTTAACAGATATAAAATATGGAAAGAAAATAAGCTTTATCTTACAAGTCACTGTATTAAGGGAAAAGCTGTCTGCAGTGGTTTACCTGAGTTAATTTTCTGATGCATTCTGATGCACTGTTTCTTCCCCATTGAATATAAGCAATAAGCCACCTTAACATGTTACACTCTTTATGTGAGTCTTTTTTCACAAAGATGATTGCATGACTACGTTTTTATTTGTATGCTCTGTTGCATTGGTGAAGTGTTTCAATGTCTACACTGCAATGTCTGCATTAGGGTCAGACTCATACATTTCCATCACAGATGTCGATGTGTGATTCTGACTGCAGAAGTGTTCACCAGGAAAATATTTACTCGTTTATTTATAACCGAATCACGATTTATTACTTTGGGGATGCCACATGCAGCAGCTAGTTGATAAGGTGTGGTACCTGCGTATCGTTCAGCAGAGGTGGTTAAAAAGAAAAAAACCCTCTGTGACAGTGAAAACCTTGATACACACCACAGACTGATGCTAATGGGAGATGTCTAAAGCATAAAACATTTGTTTCAACATATTTACTAGCAGGGGGAGGGGGTGATAGGCGGAGCCCATATTGCTGTCACAGATGAGTGAGATGAGGGATAGATGGGAGATTAGTGTGTCACGGGTGGCCTGATATGCTGTTTTTCACCAGGCTGTCAGGAAATAGAAACTCACAGCTCAGGGAACTGGAGCATTTCTGTTGGTTTGTGGAAAAGTAGTTCAACAGGTGCTGGTCCTGACAGACTGGAAAGAAAAATACAACATGTTTCTTGTGCCTAACTGTAATGAATTGTCATTCTGCCTTAATTCTACTGTGATCACTCTATCATTATTTTTCTGCTGGCTTTGCAACATGCGCTGGTTTTCTCTGCTGCTGTTTATTTATTTTTTTTAAGTCATTGGCCATGTCTCTGATTTTTTTTCTAGGCTTACAGTAAGAGCAGAATGCCCTATGCATCTAGAGGACTTCCCTATGGATGCTCATTCTTGTCCATTGAAGTTTGGCAGCTGTAAGTAGCCTCTGTCACTTACAATCTTATACATATGCAAAACCATCCCAAAAAGGTTGCAATTCTATGCAAAACGTCAATCAAAAACAAAATGCAATGATTTTCAAATCTCATAAACCCATATTTTATTCACAATAGGACATAGAAAACATATCAAATGAGACAAACTTTAAATTTTGAAAAATAGCAGCACATCTCAGAGTTGGGATGGAGATAAAAGAAGGCTGGAAAAGTAACTGGTGCTAAAAAAGAAACAGTTGAAAGAACGTTTTGAAGCTAATTAGGTTAAAAAGCAGCAGGTCAGAAACATGATTGGGTATAAAAAGAACTAACAAAAACAATTTCAGAATAATCATCCTAAAATTTGATTATCTTATTATCTACATTACATAATATCGTGAAAAGATTCAGCGAATCTGGCGAGATCTCTGTGTGCATCAGACAAAGCAAAAGGTCAGTCTTGGATGCCTGTGATCCTCAAGCTCTAAAGCAGCACTGCATTAAAAAGAGGCATGATTCTGCAATGGAGATCACTACATGACCTCAGGAACTCTTCCATAAATCATTGTCTGTGAACAGAGTTTCCTGTGCCCAAGAAAAATGCAGGTTAAAGCGCTGTCATGCAAAGAAGAAGCCATACATGAACAGGATCCACAAATGCAGCTGTCTTCTTTGGGTCAAAGGTAATTTAAAATGGACTGAGGCTAAATGGAAAACTGTTCTATGGTCAGACAAATTGAAATGTGAAATTCTTGTTGGAAAACATGGATGTAACATCCTCTGGACTAAAGAGGACAGGGACCATCTGGCTTGTTATCAGTATTCAATTCAAAACCCCGCATCTCTGATGCATTGGGTGTGTTAGAGCCTATGGAATTGGCAGCTTGCATCAGTGCTGAAACGTGTAAACAGGTATTTAGACCAACATATGCTCCCTTCTAGATGGCATCTTTTGCAGGGAAGGCCTTGCATATTTCAGCAAGACAATCCTAAACTGCATACTGCATCTATTACAACAGCATGGCTTCATAGTAGAAAGAGTGTGGGTGTTGAACTGGTTTTCTCGCAGTCCACAGTGTAGAGTACACAGTGGTAAACATGACAAGAAATATTACTGACATTAAATTCAAAGTGAACTTTTTATTTTAAATGTTACTTTTAAACATATTTTTCTGCATTTTATTGTGAATAAAACATGGGTTTCAGAGATTTGCCAGTTATCACATTCTGATTTTATTTACATTTTACACAGCATTCCAACCTTTTTGGAACTGAGGTTGCAGCTTAACCTAGCACACATGCAGAGTGCAGACCTGTGTTTATGGGAGTACTCTACATAATATTGCCAGAGCATCATACAAGCTGCTTACTGGTGACAGCTGCCTCTACCCTACAGTAAATCATATACTTGAGAAAATAAAAATATGACAATGTTTAAAAAAACAAAAACGTGGCAAAACTAAGCCAATAGAGAAGTGAACGTAACGCGGTCTTCAGACAGCTGCACAGCGTGACTGAGAGGACCAAGCCTTAACTGCTTTTAAATTGAACTCACTCCCTAAATATTTTAGTGATGAGCTCTCTTCCTTATGCTGCAGTCTGCAGTTGAGCCATCTTTTTCTCTGCAGTGGTGGAGCCACACTGCAGCTTTGACAGGTTGGGTGGCCAGAGGGAAGAATAGACTAACTTGTCTGGTTTGAGGTCGTGTTGTCCTGATGGGAGGTTGTTTGCTTGTTTTCTTATAAATTCAGGGCTGACATGATGTGGCATGGCATAATGACACACCATCAAATCACATTTTAACACATTTGAGAAGACGTGAAATTTAAACGTGATGGCCATAGACAGAAAAGAATAATTAAAAATATAATTGATAAAACATTGACGATAAGATCTGTGGACACTCTCACAGGGGGATAATCTGCTTGGATAGTAAATGAGCCATGATAGACAACACTGAGGTGCTAAGATGAGAAAATAGTAGACAAGAAGACAGGATGAGACAAAATGACATGGGGTAGAACATGAAGAATTAAAAGGGAGACATCACTTCAGATTTATCTTTTTTTCCCCCACCTGGTATCCCTAGCAGCTCCAAAAGTATAATGTTCAAGGTAGCAAGGGATGGCAGAGTCCAGCATCACAATAATTTATAACCTCTTACTCTGTTGTTTCTTGTCAGATGCCTACACTAGAGCAGAGGTGGTGTATGTGTGGACCAGAGGGGCTGCCCAATCTGTAGTAGTGGCAGAAGATGGATCCAGATTAAACCAGTATGATCTGATGGGGCAGAGTGTGGATTCTGGTGTGGTGCAGTCCAGCACAGGTAGGCGTCAGTTTCTTAATTAACTGGTTTACTGTGGAATGAACACATGTATTTTTAAGGAAGCTTTTACATCATTTTTCAGTCATTTGACAGTTTAATATTCACATGGCATTGAGCTGAGCTGCTGAGAAAGTTCAACACAAAAACAGACACTTTTGTGTTTCTCTTTTGTTTAATTATTCCTCACTGCTCAGAGGATGGTGTGGATGGTCTGAATTTACAAATTTTGAGAACTGCATCATCTGTAGTGGCATCACTTTGAGCCTTACAAATGACAGACTATGTCCCACATATTTATTTCCCTGCTGGCCACTACATCTTTTTTTCATCCACCTCATTTTGGTTGATTGATACTGGCAAAAATTAGTCGCAGCATAAATTGGGTGACCTGTTTGCAGGGGTGTTAGCTGCAAGCAAAAAAAGAAAAAGTAATGCTTAACCTCAGGCCTCCATCCTGGGCTTGTTTTACTGACAGCAGGATCTCGAGTGGCTTAAAGCTGTCTTATCGTTATACATTGTTATACCCAGTTTAAACCTCAGTATTCAAGTGACTGTGGCTTTCTTTCTGAGATTCTCTCTAAATGCACTGAAGTACATGATTTCTGGATATTGCGTGTGTTGACAAATGACAACCGTGACAACCATGTCAATCAATCTCACGTTGAAAAAAAACAAACAAAAAAACCCGCAAAACACAAAACAATTAGAGCATATAGACAGGCAAAATATACCGCAAGAGCCTTTTCACACTTGTGGTTGTTTTACTGGTGCAAATCTTTTGACAAGTTTGTTAATCTGAAGCACTTTCCACTTGATGTGATTTTTTTTCACACAGAAATGAAAACCCAAGTGCAGAAAAATACATCACTTACCCTTGTGATAACTTAACTTATTGTTCACCTGTGCCTGAATAAGACAAGGAAGACCCTATGTTCTGGTCATTGTTAAGCAGGTTAACACGATGCAACAGCAGTGTTAATATGTGCTCATGACGGAGATAATGATGGATATTATCTGAGCTAAATACCACATAAAACTACGCTAGGAAAATACTAAATGCACTTGGAGGAAACACCATGGAAACCCCAAAATGCTCTGTGCTATTCTATAAGATGTTTATGAATGCAGACAGCTGAGCAGAAAAAGGGATTTTATATTGAACATACGCAATGACATGTGGTAGGTTTGCAAGTCTGATCATGTTCACACTACAAGCAAAGAGTTTGTTTTGTTACCAGACCGAGACCACATCCTTTTAAGGGCCCCGATGTGGTTGTTTTGGTCTACACCCAAGCACATTAACATTATCCAGCCCGCCCAAATAAATTGCACCAAGGGAGAAAATGAACCTGATTTAACTGAAGTAAAAACCACAGGTGTGAAACCACCCTCTGTTTCAGCAATTTGTTCTTGTGGCTTTCACATTACCACGTTCAATTGAGACTTAAAATAATGGCTAATAAATAAAGTACACAGTCCCAGCTTTAATTTTAATAGCTTTATCAATAGTTTTGAATAGTTTTGTCAATACAGAATGAACTGTGTTGGAGATGCAACCCTATTTATGCATAGTGCCCAATGTAGTGAAATTAGGTTCATTCCAGTCAGGACCACTTTAGTCAAAACAAGACTTTTATTTCTATCTACCATAATTTATGGTGTGGCTGTTTTCTTGAAAAAAACCCCAAAAGGTGGGGAGAGTGCTTTTCTCCAGTGCTTTTCTCTTTGTTTTATTTCTATCTACCATAATTTATGGTGTGGCTGTTTTCTTGAAAAAAACCCCCAAAAGGTGGGGAGAGTGCTTTTCTCCACAATTCCCCTTTCATGTGCATAAAAGTGGAAAACTGGAAACAGAGACCAAAGGCATCAGTGACAATACATACAATTATTGATCAAATCAGCCACCGTTTTAAGGAGTTGGGGTTGTGGTGGGTTGCAAAGTGTATAGCAGTGTAGAGCTGCTGTAGACAGGGTGAAGCAGCTTAAATGGTGCATTCTCTATGAGATTTGCTAGTTGGATGAGTTAAATGTGATATGCCCCGGCAGTGACATCAGCTGATCTGCTGAGCTTACAGTGAGTTTGTATTAGGTCAGGCAAGGCTGGCTAAATGAATTCTAAGCTTGATTTTGTACATGTGAATGCAAAAAAAATGTAAAACCTATAACCTGTTCTTTCTGTATTGGTGAAAACCTTGGCTTGGCACTGTAATCTAGTATACACAAGTGAAGTTTATTTAAAATATTATAAATGTTCAATGTTTTCTGTTTGTGAACAACAGGAGAATATGTTGTGATGACAACCCACTTCCACCTGAAGAGGAAAATTGGTTACTTTGTGATCCAGACATATCTACCCTGCATCATGACAGTTATCCTCTCCCAAGTGTCCTTCTGGCTCAACAGAGAGTCTGTCCCTGCCAGGACTGTCTTTGGTGAGTTGTCTTTTTTTGTTGTCTTGTTTTTTCTTTTCAAAATATCTGTGGCTGGAGACCTTCACCAGACATTTTCAAATCTGCTCTTGAAAAGCCTGGAAGACAATATGATGACACCTTAAGTAGTCACTAAAAATTAAAGTAGCGTAGCGTTAGGCAATGAACCAACTTAAACCAACTTGCTTAAAGATATAATAAAAACAGCAAGATTGATTTAAAAATTACTTTCAATTAGATTTTTTCCAATTGACATTTAAATATATTATGTACATTTAAATATGAATTAATGATGAATACTGTATACCATGTTTTTTATTTAATGAGGGATATATATTGTTTAAGAAATTATTCACTTTTATTATAAAGTTATGTTTTCTGTATTGCTTATTGAAAGTCCAAAAACTCAGTCAACATGTTATCATATTATTTGGCAGAAATACATTTGAGATTTAAATGCAAATGCAGATGCAAATATTTTGTGAGACACAAGTTTCTTCACATAAATCCCTCAATGCAGTGTATTTATTTTGTCCAAAAATTATTGCTTTCTGCATTTCTTACAGTGTGAATGCTTTTCAGTTTTCTATACACACACAAAGTGTGTGTATAGAAAACACACAAATGGAAATACACCAACTGGAGAGACAGCTCAGCTGTGCCGAAAGTTTAACAAAATGCTAGTTGGTCACTAATGAGCACCCCCAGTGTTATTGATTTCTGAGACATATTTTTAAGGCCACCATGATCACAGTAGAGAAATGGGAATGTTATAATAGAACTTAACGTAACATTAAAAGAGGAACATGAAAGGAGCCTCCAGTCTCCACTCATATTTGTTTGTATAAAGGAAAAAATAAATAAATAAAGGGATTAAAGAATGCCAACACTTCTAAAATTCACAATTTAAATTGCGTCTAATTTGTTTATGTGTAAACAGAAATGTACAAAGGGCAAGCTAAGTTAGTTTTATATAGTTTCTTGATCATCAACTCAACAGTGATGACAAACATTGTTCTCAGTATTCCCATCTAATGCTCTCACACAGGCCTGCAGACACATTTGTGACCAACTGGCAACCACAGGTCACAAGGATAAAATGGGTATCCAGTGATGTTGCAAGTGATTGTTGGAGGTTGCTAGCAGTTGCTTTGAAATTGATTGCTAAGGCTCCATTCATTAAGGCCTCAAGACTGATCAGTTACCCCCCAGCAACCACCAGTCTCCAGGGAAAAGTGTGTATTCTTTGACCAGTTAGCAAGTGGCAGTCGCCAGAATAACATTCATTGCAAAGAGGCACTGTATGTGGTGCTGCACTGAAAAACTCCTTATAATTGTTTTGGTAGCTAGCTGTTTGACATGGCTGCAAACACTAGAAAACTACTCGCCCAGCAATGCATAAACTGTGAAAAGTGCTATGTAAACCACAAACATTAAATGTTACAGTAAAAGTCATGCTTTTTGAAATGTATTGGTTGCAGTGGTAAGCCACAACTTTGAAAGCGAATGTTCTCCATTTCTGGTGTTCAAGTATCACTCAGTGTGTAAAATGGGGACTGCTTTTTGGTACAGCCTGCAACCTCCTGCAACCATTTGCCAAGTGGTCGGGGAATACACATTTTCCCCTCATGACCGGTGGTTGCCAGATGGTTGCTAAATGGTTGCTAAATGGCCTCTAGGTCATTTTGACTAAAGCCTAGGATACTTATGTCAAAAATCATTTTAAATTATGTTAAACATCAAACATACTGGACATTTTGTTGCAGAGAGAATCCAGGTTCCCTGTTTTGTTATATTCTGCTTTGTTTTTTACCAATAAGGCAAAAACATCTTTAATCATTGTGGCAAGCTGCTGTAGAATTATAAGCACAAAGCTCAGTGTGAATTTAGAATTACGTGCTTAGAATATTTGACCGCAGCTAGTGTGTGTTTGTGCCTGATTGTGTGCATATGAGTGCGTATGTGTGTCTACACGTGCACATTGACTTGTTTGTGTGTGTTATGTTTATGTGTGTCTGATAGTGTGTATGTAGAGTCTATCTGTCTGTCACACTAAGGTCTTACATAATACAGCCCACAAGGAAAGCTCTTGCTAGTCTGCAGCATGCTCTGTAGCAGCAAAGCACAGCAGCAGGCAGAATGTCCTTGAGTTACCTCACCCGCCACACTTTCTTCTTCTTTTTGCTTTATTCTCCTTCACTCTCTCTTTCTATCTTCATCTTCTTCTCATGGATGTCAGTGTCTCCCCTGGCCCACTACTTAAAGAGCTTTCCCAGAATCATTATACAGACACCAGATTTGCAGCTCTGCAGTCTCCAGCAGGTTTTTCTACTCTCCCTGCAATGTTTTGGAGTCTGTTGTGAGTTCCTTCGTCCGTGTGTGTGTGTGTGCGTGTGTGTGTGTGTGTGTGCGCACCACAGCTTGCTACCTGAGGTGCTTGTCACGTGTTGGGGGTGGTGGTGGGTGGGGGGACGTCCTAGATTTAGATTCAATCAACTATCTAGGGCATGTGTGTGTGTATGTGTGTGTGTGTGTGTGTGTGTGTGTGTGTGTGTGTGTGTCCCTCATTGCTGGTTGTGCTTCATGGGATTACATGTATGTATGCATGACAGAGAGCAGCACGGTGCCCCTGCGTATTAGGTTGGACATTCATATGATTAATATGCATCGTATGAGACAGCAGATGAATGAGCCTGTTCTTGAAAGAGTTTGTAATGTCAATATCACCATGAATGGAGAATTATAAAGGCAATCAATATTTTTCATCACCATTTTTATCCTTTGACTATCATTAAAGTCAGACATTTATATGATCTATCAGACCATTGCGGATGTGTCTTATGCTGTTATAATCATAGGGTACAATGAGTGTCTTGCCACATAGTCTATTATATTGCTTGTGTATATGCATAACATTATGACCACTTGGTTAATACTATGTTGGTCCCCCTTTTGCTGCCACAACAGCCCTGACCCATTAAGGCATGTGCTCCACTAGAAGATGTGCTGTGGTATCCTGTAAGTTGCAGGGTGGGGTCCCCATAGATTGGACTTGTTTGTCATGCACATCCTACAGATGCTCGACTAGATCAAGATCTGGGGAACCTGGAGGCCAAGTCAACACCTCAAACTCTTAGTTAGTGCTCCTCAAACCATTCCTGGAACATTTTTGCTTCGTGGCAGGGAGCATTATCCTACTGAAAGAGGCCACAGCTATCGGGGTATGCAGTTTCCATGAAAGAGTGTACATGGTCTGCAGTAATACTTAGTACATTATAATACAAAGTAACATCCACATAGATGACAGGACCCAAGGTTTCCCCAGAAAACAATGCCCAAAGTATCACACTGTCTCTGCCGGTTTGCCTTCTTCCTTGGCCACCTTCTGCCATTGTTCTGCGATCCAATTCTGATGCTCATGTGCCCATTGTTGGAGGTTTCAGTGGTGGACAGGCGCCAATGCTGCCCCATACACAACACCCTGAGATGCACTGTGTATTCTGACACTTTTCTATCAGAACCAGCATTTCCATTTGTGGCAATTTGAGCTACAGTAACTCATCTGTTGGATTGGACTATATGGGCCAGCCTTTGTTCCCCACATGCATCACTGAGCCTTGGCCACACATGACCGTGTCACTGGTTCACTACTGTTCCTTCACTGGACCATCTTTGATAGATACTGACCACTACGAGACCAGGAACGCCCCGCAAATGCTGCAGTTTGGGAGAGTCTCAGACTTAGTTAGCCAGCCTTAAAGTTTGGCCCTTTTCAAACTCAGTCAAATCCTTACTCCTTACTCCCATTTTTCCTGCTTCTAACTCATCAGCTTTGAGAATAAAATGTTCCCTTGTTCCATAATATATCCCATCAACTAACAGGTGCCGTGATGAGCATTTAATCAGTGTTTTTCACTTCACCTGTCAGTGGATTCCCGATCGCAGTATGTGTATGCAAAAGGAAACCGAATTAGGAAGATACTTGGCAGGATAAAGAGATACGACAGACTTTATTCTTCCCAAATGAATAAACAGTTTAAATACTGCACCCACTGTCAAAATATATATAACATTTTGCATACATATTGTACATTTTCTTATTTGTCATTTTCTTTCCTTTTAATACTATTTTTTGTTGTCATTTATTTCTTTTTTATGGGTAATTTATGTTGTCATTTTCAAAAACTGTAAATAATGCTGACGATAAAAATGCGTTACATACACAGCCTTACACACACATACACATGGTCATGCATTATACACACAGTGTGTGTACATACTGCTATGAGCCATAAACTTAAACAGTGAACATCGCCTGTCCCAGGGCTTGGGATGTTTGCCGTGGACTGGTAAAGTGTCTTGTTGTTACTTTAAAATGCTAAATGTGCTAATTATTTGTAAGATTCTTTGTACTCAGTGTACAAAGAACATTGATATGATGCGTCCAACTTTCAGCGGTTTTGAAAAAAAGCATCTGAGGAACCTAAACCCAAATCTCAGCACCCCATTCACAGTAGTTTTAGTTCCCATTTGGAAATATGCCTCATTATGTAGATGCAATTCCAGTTTTTTCCAATATTTCTTATTCAGTACACTAAATTACCTTTACTAAAACTTAGGTTGCTTGCTGGGTTTATTAGATGTGATTTAGTAGAAATAAGTAAAACGTTGAAATTCGTGCGAAACATATAATGATTTACTTTATTAGAGTATTAATAAAAACCATATAACCATAGGAATCTTGTCATATTCATTGCCTTTTGTTGGTAGTGTGATCAACCAAAATGATAATCAGACCCACACCACTTCACTATATTTTGTATTTTCAGTTATTTTCAGTCCATGGATGGATGAATAAAAAGTATTTTTGCAAAATGCACCACATTCATGTGGGAAAATAGGAATTAAATGAGCTTAATGGCTTGTCATTCTATTTGTGTCAGACGTTATAAATATGGCAGCACATTTCTCCTGTAAATAAGGACATTTATGATGAGTTTTATTTAGGAGATTGACTGTGAGCGGCAGTGACAAGAATGACTCAAGCACACATTAGGTCATTAATTAAATTTCCATCATAGAATAGAATAGAATAGAATAGAATAGAATAGAATGCCTTTATTGTCACTATACAGGATGTACAATGAGATTGGAGGGCCACTGCTGATCAGTGCCATAAAAAGAAAGTCAAACTTCCTAAATACAAAATATAATCTTAAAAAAATATACAGAAAATAAATGTGCATTGAAATATACAAAGAGACAATGCATAACATATATACAGAAAAAATGTATTAGATAATTAATTATCTAAAGAAAAGTAATATTTTTTCCTGTTTTAAATTAGTAGGGATGCACCAGAATACACTTTTCATACATAAAACAACATCAAAATTGCCTTTCATGATATTGGCAAATATTTTGTGAGCTCTGTGGCTCTGTCTGTCCTGCCATACCTGAATATGACACCATAAATTTCATCTAGGAGTTCAAATATTGCTATTAATATTGAAGAAACTGCTTAACTGTGCAAATGCTCTTTATCCATCCTGGCATAGATATTTATTTACCCCTTGGTTTCTCCTTATTTTCATCTCAGAACCGCATCACCATGTATGATATATTTCACCAACAGCTACTGTGCTACTATTACTACAGATGAGATCAGGTTGATGTTTCCAACAACATTTGACAAAGCTGACACAGTATTAACACGAACAAATTGAACATTGAAAACCCTGTTTAAATTACATTATGTGACTATGAAGCACAGCTTCTGCACTACATTTATCCCCTAAAGTCTGCCCCGTAGATGAATAGGCAATTTAAAAACACAGCAGTGGGTAGAGTTATCTTATTTATCACTGTACCGATTAAGAGGCTGATTAGTTTATAGCTAGTTCAGTGTAGTGGAAAACTGTTGGCAATTTATTTATTTGCAGTCCAAATGAAAACCAAAAGGAAACAGCCACTGATGGCTCTGATATGATGCTCTCGCTTACATCCCACCTCCCTCTCCCTTTTTTTGGTTTCTAAGCTATCGGGAACAGCAAGGCTCAGATGATAATCTTGCTGTCTTCCATCTTTACTTTAAGAGTGATTAGATAGGTATCCAATTCAATTCAAATTTATTTATATAGCACCAAATTGCAACAACAAACACCTCAATGTGCTTTATATTGTAAATCAGAGAAATCAGACGACCCCCCTAAGAGCAAGCACTTGGCAACAGTGGGAAGGAAAAACACTCGTTTAACTGGAAGAAACCTCAGACAGAACCAGGATTTGGGAGGGCAGCCTTCTGCTGCACCTGGTTGGGAGTGAGGGCAGGAAGACAGGACAAAAGACACACTGAGGAAGAGAGCCAGTTCAATAATAAATTTATGGGCTTTCCCATGATGATGTTTGTATCTGTTCATCAAGTAATAACACCTTGTATGTGAGTGGGTGTGTGTATTCACACATGTGCGCTCACATATTTGTGTAAAAATGTTTGTTTGCTATATGTGAAGAAGCTAGTTGTGTGCCAGTAGGCGCTCATAAATTTATAATAACTAATTCACTACAGTGTAGGCACTGCATGTATGTGTGTCAGAGTGTGCGTGTATGTGTGTTACAATTTCAGATATGTGGTGTTGGCAGTTATTTAACTCAACTGCCCATCAAGATTTCAGTTTTCTTCATTATATGTAAATTAAAGGTGATGTAATAGTGCTGAAGGTAATGTGTGTGAGTCGGGCTTCCCAGAGGCTTCAGTTATTGATAAGGCATGCATAAATGAATAGCTGCTGCACAGTGGGGGTGTTGATAGGCATCCAGCCACGACAGCTTCCCTCCTGGGAATGGTTGAGGGAATTAAAATTAAAAACAAAAAATGTTCTTTGACAACTCCACACACAGCAGTCATACTGCTAATATGAAAATGTGATGATCAGTAGACCAGCAATAAAAATGTTTATCAAAAATAATTTTGCAAAGCCAATATAACAGGGAAGGCTTAACCTAATGCATTTCATGTATTTTTATTTGCAAATTCTTTACTCAAATACTTCATCTGTTCATTACTTTCAACTAAAATGTGTTTGTTATTATGTCCACGCACCATATCACTTTTAAGGTATGTGATAAGATGGTCAGAATCATGACAAATTGGTAGTAAATATAGTAATATACCTCCTCTAAACTCAATGGAGTTAATGCTAACATCACAGACCTGTAGTCGCATACAAAACCTTCCATCATCACATCTTCCTTTTGATGTCTATGCAATTAAATGATGGCAAACTGCCATACCATTGACAGTCCAGGCACATTTTAGAAAGGTCATTATTATGCTGCTAGATGTGTTATAACAGCCTTTTAAGACTTCCGCACAAACAGAATTTGCCTTTTGGAACCTTTGAAAGTGCAAAAAGGCAAACTGCCCTTCTTCAAATGTTTGTTATGCATGTTAATGAATGGTTATTAAACTGGTCATTTATCCAATCACCCAGTTAAACACAAGGTGTAAGCTGCACATAAAGTTTGGCATATTCTTTAAGTAAACATGCAACTCGGTTCACAAAGTACTTTTGACCTCTTCCAGCCTTTTGATTGTCATGTTTGATAGGGTTGCCTGTAGAAAACATTGTCAGAGGCATATTTCTGCCAGGAATCAGGGAACATTGCAGCAGAGAAAGTGAAAGAGAGAAAGAAAGACATTTTGCTGAAGGCTCACTCACCGACAAAGATTTGTGGCTTGGCTGTGATGCCGTGGCTGCGCAGTACATTTCTCTTACTCACTTATGATTTGTCAAATTATCTGAAGTCTATCATTTAAGGGTCAGTGAAGAGTTGAAGTTGGAACATCGCAAACAATAAATTATCCACAAAATCTATAACAATAAAAAAAAAAAAACAGTGACTTTGCACCTTATTGAAAAATTATTTGGCCTTCAGCTCAAAGAGTCAAGTTCATTTATTTTCCAGAGGGTAATTTATATTAGGCTGATTACACTGATAAGCATTTCATCAATCACATTTTCTGTTTTTTTGTTTTGTTTTTTTTACCTTTTTTCTTTTAGAAAGTGTTTAACCAAGTGGGCATTTTCTGCCCCACATTTCCCTAAAAATGCGCTTTTGAAGTTAGCAGTCATTACTCTCTAGCTGTGTGTTAGTATTTAAAACCTAAGAGCAAACAAAGACAAAAAACCTTGTTAGAAGATTTGTATCATATTAAAAAAAAGCGCTTGTGGTGGTGCACGCTGAGCTAAATTGAGTGGAAGAAACGCTCAAGAACTGAGTTACACCACTATTAATCCAGTTAGAACTTTCCAGATCAGTGACTTTGTTCATTAACAGCCTTCAAAGCCTTGAGTCTATTAGTTACAACATGTCAAATAGAGTCATTTAAAACCAGCTCTGGAGACATGTTCTAATGAATCAAATTGTTAGGGCTCTAAATGATTCCAAGTTGGCCTATTGCTTAACAGGCACAAAGGGAAACTGTTCCTACTAGAGGTAAGACACACATCTTGTTGACCATGTAGTCAAGTCCCCGACATGCGCACGCTGACACAAACACCCACCTTTCAGACATACATGCAGTTGATTGAAAGCAATGATACACGTGCAACCATTTTATGCAGCAGTTTGTTCACGCAAAAAAGCAAAACATGACTCAGTGTTCAAATCAATGGTACATTTTGCGTTTTAACACCAAAATGCTTTTATTTTCCTTTTCCCCCTTTCTCCTGTGATAATAAGACATCGGAGGAGTTAGAAGACTTGTTTCCATGACAACGGAGCTTACCAAACATAGTATATATGATACCAGCATCAGGGTGCTTTTCTGAGGGCTTGTGTAATACCCAGTGGTGCTGTCTTCATCCTCCCCCACAAAATTAACTGATTTACAGGGAAACAAAGTAACTGACAGATCGACACGGCTTTGTTGTCACCCATTTCTCCCACCTACTAATACTTTCCCATATGTTTTTTTTTTTACTACTGTTTTTTTCAGTTCTCTTTATATTCATTTTTTTTTTCC
>VUQK01016291.1:0-14289 GCA_015106715.1 Bujurquina vittata
AAAACCAAAAGAAAATATTTGTGTAAAAAAAAAAAAAAAAAAAAAAAGAAGATTGGACTGAATAGGCAGGATGAACATCAGGAAAAAAACAATATCAACATCATTCTTCGCGACTTCCCTGGAAAGTTGGAACACCTTCTTTAGTCTTTACTGTATGAGGCGAGTTTGAACTTTGCACAATGACTCAAAAACCACATCCGTTGCCTCTGACATCTGGATTTTGTGGATGATTGCAGCTTGATGGTTAAACTATCAAACACAAGGTTTCAGTTGTCTTGAAATTACTTACTGGATGAGTGGGTATAATGGACACGTAGGCGCTTGTGTCCTCATTTCCAATCAGACACCACTGTATGAGCGAGGTGTTCGTTCCTTTTTAAGCTTAAACTGCTTAATTTCCACCCACTGCCACAGCAGTTTCATTGCACCAAGCAGAGGACAGATGCAGTTCAATCGGTTTTTACGTCAGCAGACTCGGCAAGTGGTTTTCACTGTGAACGTGAAAGTGAAATAAAAACTTCACTAACTCACTGGGGATTTTTGTTTTTAGCAAATGAAAGAATAAATGAAATAAATTATAGCAGCAATTAAGTGAAGTGTGAAGATTTTATGGTCACATTGTTCTAATTTTGATGCTTAGACAAACCTGGAATTTATTCTACATGGGTTGGTTTTAATGGCTGGATGTTCTTACTCTAAAAAGTGATTTCTCACAAATACTCAACAACATCTAATGTATCTCAGGTTTTTTGCTTTTCACAGCTGCTTTTTTTACTGCTTTGAAGCAGAACAAATTGTGACATTTGATCAGTAATAGTATATGTTTTTGTGCTGCATGGAGCTGTGAACTGCAGCCAAGCACAGCTGCATAAATGTGTTTACTTATAAGAAGCTTTTTTGGGGGGGGGCACTCAGTAGCTGTGAATTCAGTGCTCTTGAACGCACCTTTTTCATGCTCCTCTGTTTCATTTCTGCTTCCCAGAGAAATGTATCTGTTATAGAAGAAAACATCTATTTTAGCTTTCATCTGCCAGCCTATAAGTGCGCTGTTACACATTAAGGAAAGTAATACTACTTCTCTCTCTCGGAGAATGAAAAGTAAGAAGCTCCAAAAGGATAATTAAAAAAAATCCCTTGAACTAAAAGCTGCAGAGGTGCAGTGGCAATGATGGTGGATGTGATTGACTAGAGGCTGGCATGGTGAATTTGGGAGGTGGGGGGGTTGTTGTGACGCATCAAGGGCATAATAATAACCATGAGCTATTTATAGGAACACAGCGACCTACAGTATGATATCCTTCATACAACATCTCTGTGTGCTTACATAAGTGGAAATCATGACACACTAATTTGCATTTTGTAAAGATTAATTACTGTAGCGCAGCTGAAAATGAATTGAATAAGCTCCTTTTCAATGCTGTAGGCGCTCACACCCAAATTTTATTTACAATAAACACACAGAAAACATCAAGGCATTTTACTATTTCAGGAAAAGCTCATAGCTCATTTTAAATTTGATGGCAGCAACACAGCTCAAAAGTTGGAAGAGGGGGCTCGAAAGGCTGGAAGAGTAAAAGGTGCAAAGAAGAACCAGCTGGAGGAACATTAACTGGCAACAGCTCAGCAACATGACTGGTTGTAAAAAAAGAGGCTCTGCTTCTCAGAAGTAAAGGTGGGCAGAGGTTCACCGATCTGGGAGGAAAACAAAACTGTGTCTACAAACGGAAATATGTTCCTTAAAATTGTAAAGACTTTGAATATCTCGTCATCTACAGTACTAAGTGTCATCAAGAAATTCAGAGACTGGAGAAATTTCTGTGCACAGGGATCAAGTCTGAAAATCAATACTGGATGTTCATGATCTTCAGGGAGCACTGCACTAAAAACAGGCATGATCCTGTCACGGAAATCACTGCACAGGCTCAGCAACACTTCCAGGAATCACTGCCATGTTTTTTTTCTTTTTTTTTTTGTGTGTGGATGTTTGCTGAAAAAGAGAGCCAAACCTCAATTATTTGCTTACATTATCAGCATGGCTTACTATCAGATTGTCCAAACTAATGACTGAATTAAAATAAAAAAGTAAATAAATAAAAAATGTTGAAGAATGTGTGGAAATGTAATCTTTTATTTGTCACAGCAGCTGTTTTATTTCTCCAAAGTATGCACAGCAGCGCCCCCTTGTGTTGAATTGTATCTGGCTCTATGCAGCAATGGACAAAATCAGATCAGTGTTCTCTCATGCAATATAATGTTTAAATTATGCCAAGATGAGAAAAGCTTTCATATGTATGAATCATTATAATAACTGCTGCAAAACTACAGGCTTTAAATTAATCAGTTTGTTCTGGTGCTCGAGCTGAGCTAGGTTATTGAGCGAACACTGGATTTAATATCATGTTTAGGGTACTATTCCTCCAAAAGAAGGAGCAAACACTCTCTCCCCTGGCTTTAGACTCATGGCTCTTATGATTTTGCCCCACTTGAGGGTCAACACCCGAGACAGCGACAGTCTGCACCAGTTTAGCAAATTTATAACCTCAGTGAGTGACGTCCTCACCTGAGATCAGCAGCCAGGTGTCCCTCCCATCATTGAAGTTGGCTACCCTGGCAGGCAGCTTCTTTTCTGTCTGACTTCAGGTTCATCTTGGTGGAGACTTTATTTGTGAATGCACCTGCCCTCTCTCCATTGTTGCCTCACCTTCTTTACTTCACAGTAACACTGCACAAGATTTAATCAACACTTTTTGTTGCAGTTTCTTTATGTGTGGCTGTTTCACTTATACAGCAGGTCTGAAGGAGGAAGCAGAGCCAACAATGCGACTGAGCCAGAGTAAATCTCAGAACACTGGTCTGACAGCTGTCTTATAAAATATGACACAACTCAAACAATGTACAAAGACATCTTTATATGGAAGTTTCTGCCACTGTAAAAATACAATGCTTGTCAGAGCTAAGTCAAACTTTTGGGTTGCAATTTCAAAGTTTTGACTTAAGAACTTGAAATTTCACGTCCTGTTGTCAAATTTTGAGTTATTTTCTTGGAGGTTTGAGACAGTAAGTCAAACTTTTTGCGATACCTAACTTGAAATTCTGAGATACAGTAATAACCTGAAAGTCTGATTTATGGATGGTAAGTGGATTCATTTTCAGCGGCAGAAACAAGCTTCTATACCTTTATGAACAATACCTTTATGAATTCAAATTTATAATATGTCTATGCTTGTTCCCCTCACAGAGTGATAACGTGCAGTCAGCTGGTGGATTATCAGACTGAGCATGTGGTCATCTGGTAGTTTCTGCTGCCCCTAAAAGTTCAGTCTACGACAGGAAAAAAGGTGAAAGGTATGCGGATTTGTCCTGTAACGTCGGTTTAAAAGATTTCAAACACATCGACAGGAGAAAAATAGAAATCAAAATGAAATCATTTTGCAAGTTGTTGGACATTTGTGAAATGTAAGAAATTAGTTTGTACATCTAGTCCTGCAAATAATTTGGAGAGATTTGCACTTGTAATGGCGCTTTATGCCGACAGGCTGAGGGATAATAATTTTGAACACATAATTAAAGGTTTCAGAGTTGATGTCAGTAAATCCAACTCTGATCCCCAGATTCCCAGACTGGATTATGCTCCACCTTGCACCAGCCCTCAGTCTCAGACCAAGCATCAGCTCTGCCCCCCCCCATCAGTCATTACTGTTTAGCATATTTACTAAATGAAAGATTATTGTGTCCCTGTAAGAAATTAGACATTTCCTACTGGGAGCATGGCCAATTTAACAAGAAGGCCGCTATCAGGCTGCAGATATTTGCACACAGAACTCTCTCTGTTCTCTTCTGCCACTTTCTGCCTCTGCAGTCTTCTGACTGGCCTCCATCTGTCTCTGCCACACGATTTTTCTCCATCTCTTCTCTTAGCACTCAGGGTGACCATCACCTTCCCTATACCAATGTCACCAGCTGGAAACAATTTAAGTATTTCACCCTGTGTTTTGAGTGGGCTTTGATTATTTTACATTTTACATTTTGCATGTTTTTCTGTTTTTATTTAGAATTTTTGTTGTAAGTGATTTTTCTTCCTGTCTAGGTCTCCCATATTTATTTCAGCCTTTTTTAAATAATAGAGAGAGGAAGCCAGTTTCAGCAGAGCAGGGCAGCGACACAACAGAGCAAGGGAAACTTGGGTTGGTGTTTAAAATAGATCGTTCTGTGTTCTTTTATTGGTATTATTATTATTTTTCTCCCAATTACTTATTTCATGTCTTACCAACCAGAGCTCAGTTGACCTGGCAAAATTAAAATAAGAAGCCAAAGCCTGCCATGGTCCTCATGTGGAGGAGATCAGCATCTGGGACATCTCAATTTAAATATCCCTGTCTCCACTGGGTCACTGACACTGAGCTCACAGTGTTGTAGATGACAGAAGAACTCCAGTTTCTCATATACTGAGAGTCAGGGTGAGAGGTTTTAGAGGGGAAATGAGAGGCTACAGATTTTCTATCAATTTCACATCTTCAGATCATTTACCGACACTGACATCACTCAAACAAGCCTGGGAACAAGCAGTCCGTGGCGTGATTATTTCCCACCCTTGAAAATAACCTTGGCCACATAAGTCACTCTTGAGTTTTAACGTGGGAGAATAAAGTGTATAATAAAAAAGGATGAAATACACATCCGGTCCTCTCTTCACTTTCAGTTTACTAGGGGAGGGAGCGAGGAGCGTAATCCTCTTTTGGATCATTGGCCAGACACCTCATTGAAAGCGTGCGCGCACACTGAGTGGCTGCAGTAGCAACAAGTTCCCTGAGCGCAAAGTTTCCTCCTCAGAAAGTTAAATGGCTAAATACAAGCCCTGGATGCTGCGCTGCTTTATTTTGATCGGATTCATTGGCATTGTTGCGATCGTGTGCCTGTGCTTCACCTCGTTCCTGGACAGGAGATGCCCCAGCGGCGGTTACAGGCGTGCGGCCGTGTCCGCAGACTCGCAGATTTGCTCGGAGATCGGCAGGTACGGTTTCGTTTCCTATAAGTCCTACTTATGGAGAGAAACTGTTGTCAATGTTGGACGAAATCAGTACCGAATTTGACGACAGTTTATCTTGAGCCCAATGCTTTTCAGAAATTGGAAGTATTTTTTCTAATTAATTAATTGATTGATTTTTTGTAGTTATTAAACTACAGCATTTCCATTTTACACACGTCTTTATTCATGCTAGATGGATTAGGACTGTGTGTGTGTGTGTGTGTGTGTGTGTGTGTGTGTGTGTGTGTGTGTGTGTGTGTGTGTGTGTGTGTGTGTGTGTGTGTGTGTGTGTGTACACTGAGGGACAGAGGAGCCAGTGTGCACCAAAGAGGCTGGATAAGAGCGCCTTGGTCACTTAGTGTGTGAAGCTGCCCTGAGGGCGCAGAGCTGGATTGGTGCGCTTTCTTTGAGTTTCTGACTGAGAGACGAGTGTTGCTTTGGTGATGCCAGAGAGACGTTTGGGTTTACTGCCCGCAGAAGTTTTTTTTTTCTTTTATTTTGCCATCTCCTTTTCTTTTTAGGTTATTTCAGTCCTTTCTTTATGTCGGGTCCTTTAAAATTACGCTTTTATTACAAATAATTCACAAACTGGCTTTGACATAAGTACTGTATCAGACCCTACTCTGATTAAAAAAAGCTGAACAGAGCAATATGATAAGCGGTTTACGAGATTTAATTGGCTGTGAAGAATAGAGATAATACCTGCAGATCAGTGCGCAGGCAGGCCACTGATTCTCCTCACCGCTAAAGGAAAAACTCTCTCCCTGATATTAGTCTCTCTGGTTGGAGTGGCCTCTTTCTCTAATGTGCTCTGCGGTTGAGTAATTTGTTCTGCTTTGAGCAATCAATCAATCAACAGTAGCTCCAAATGAAGATGAATATGTGACTTTTTTTTCTCCCCCCCACTTGGGTGTGAGCACACCTTTCCTGTTTTCGTGTTCACGAGAGCAGATAGATATATTTCTCCCTGTTCTCTGCCAGAGTTTAAAAGGGCTTCATTTCCCACTTTAAAACCGACGCATTAAATATGTCGAGGCAAGTAAAAGCGTCCGGCACAATGCCAACAGGAGGCAAGTTCGCGTAATCGCAGAAACTTAACCCACATCAGCTTTTTTTGTTGTTTTAAATACTGACCTCGTTCATTTACAGATATCTTTAAATCTGTTTGTGCTTACCATTCACTGCGGTTTCCTCTTTTAAACCTGCGTTTCAATCCAACTTAATTGGTTCGGGACATAGAAAACAAGAGTTCAAAGTAAAGTAAACTAACTAAACTATACCTGCAAGAATGTCAGAACCGAGCCAAATTGCTGCATCTGAGCTTCAACTGCCTTAAAAACTCTTCCAGCTCTTTTATTTCTCATAAACTTTAATTTCATAGAATCTTTATCCAGCTGCAGATGCGTGCGCAGGTCAGTTCCTCACTTTGCTCCAAGAGCAGCGATGCAGTCCGTGCGTAATATAATCCCGACTCCTTTTTTCTCTCACCGACAGCCTCCTCTGCCTTTCTGTCCGATGGTCTAACAGCACCAAGACCAAAACATTCCCAAGACTGCATTCTCTTGTCGCTCAGTGACTACTCTGGATCACAGCCTGCTGGTCAAAAGCCCTATTGAGGGCTTTTCAGAAGCGCCCCAGACTTAATTAGCTGAGTTAGATCATCCAAGTGAGACATATGATTTTTTTTAATGCCAGGTTACCTCTTGAGTAGAGTTAATCACACACGCACACACACACACACACACAGAAAGAAAACCACCACCATGGTCAGCGACATCCTGGTATGTTACCTGAGACCGACCTCAAACAGCAGGCCGGTTCGAACATGTCTCCTGGCAGCCGTCAACATGCTCACAGCTTTAATTAATTAGCCTCCATTTTTCGGCCTAATGCTAGAAGAGCTGTATAGCCCGCGTGTTTGTGTGTGAATCTGTTAGTGTAATTAGTGACTAAATGTGAGTTTCCCGTAAAGGCAGCGAAAATTGTCTTACAGGAACATGCTTCAGCAGGGAGGGTCAGCAGTAGATGGCGCCATTGCCGCTCTCCTGTGCACATGTGTGGTCAATCCTCAGAGCATGGGACTTGGAGGGGGGTCTATAATAACGCTGAAAAATAAGACAGGTGAGTCTGAGTCTGTTGTCACATGTCACTGTGTTTCTCCTCATCAGGGATTGATTAGGCCGATCTAATTCTAATTTCTCATCTATTTTAAGGGCATGTTCAAGTCTACAACTTCAGAGAGACTGTCCCACAGTCAGTCAAGCCAGACCTGTTAAAGGAGTGTCCCACTACATTCGAATTTTCCACAGGTAGGCAGATTAACCTACAGTATCAATATCTGGTAACAGATTTTGTCTAATTCAGCTGCATTACTTTTCCCACTTTTACACTGAAGGCAGCCAGTGGATCGGCGTTCCCGGAGAGCTGCGAGGCTATGAAGAAATTCACAAACATTACGGGAAGCTGCCCTGGGCCAAGCTGTTCGAGCCAACAATTAAACTGGCTAGGGATGGCATCCCTCTGCCAGTCTTTCTGGGGAACGTTCTGGCCTTTCCCGTTGTGGAAAGTTACATACGAGCATCATCTCTGTGGTACAGCTTTTCAATTACTGCTTTCAAACTTATTTTTTTAATTATTGTTTGCAAAGAAAATTTTCAGTTTGAAGTCACATGTTTGATGGTGCTCAATGAACTAAAGGCATTCGTAATCCTTGCTGGAGCCTGTTTCATGCATCTGTCACTGCAGAAATCCTGGAGCAAAGACCTCTCCTGTAAATCCCTGGTTTAACTAATTTAATGATGGTTTTATGTAACCTCTTGGTTTCAAATTGAGAACTTAACTTTACACATTGCATAATAGTTTAGCCCAGTCACCAAGCTTATTGTTCTCAGTGAAGTATTTTAATGACATAAGGGTGTACACGGTTTTTCATGACTTGATGTTTGAGGATTTAACAGCTCAGAGGCAAAGGTAGCATTACCCTTGAACCAAAAATGTTTGTGAGAGCTCTTTCATTAAATAAATAAATAAAACTCCAGGGATCAAGTTTCAGGGGGGAAATGCGAAACAGTGCATTTGATTTATGGACGTCTGGCCTGCTCTCCAAAAGCGTGTGCACAAACAGAGTTTTAGGATGTTTACAACACAGGCGGGAATCTGCAAAAAGAGACTTTTTCTGAGGAAAATAAGTCAGAGTTGGAAACCCTTCAGAATGCACTTACAGCTGTAAACAGTGTTGCATTATGAGGTGCAAAATGGGGGCACTGCAAAGATGATGAGAGGAAAACTTTGTTTGACTCGCTGCCTTCGGGGGTGGATTTTAGCTGAGTAAGTCATTTTGAAAAGGTGTGTTCACTGAAAGGGAATTATCTTTGTGTTTGCCAATGGCTCACTTTCTATGAGGAGGTGGCTCTCGTTGATATGCTGAGTACAGTTTTCTGCACGTGGGTGTGTGAGCCACATGCTCGGCTCTAGGTTAAGGGTCAATAAGGAGTTTTGTTTGGGCTGAACGTTATGCAGCGTTTCTTTTGATTTGGGTGTCACTGATGTACGCTTCAGTACTTTTGAGGTTTCGGCAGTGCTTTTAGGGGGCATTAATTTCATGTCAGTGCCATTTGGTCAGTTGTGTTGCATTCCTAATGCATCCAGGGTCTCACCTGGAGCAGTGCACTGATGGCAGATATGGTGATTAGTCAGGCGCTGGAGCTGCTGTTGTCTCGCTTTTCAGAGTTAGAAATGCCTGGAAGCTTTTTATTTTCATGTCTTGTGCTTTTATGCCTTAATCGATCATTTGATCCTACAGCTCCTGAACTGAAAACAACTAGTTTTTATAATCAAGACCCAGTAGAGAGCCTCCTTTGGATGCATGAAGGAAAATCACTCTTCTGCTGTTGCCTTTTATAATAACAAAGTGCAATGAGGTAACAGGTCTAATTTTGCACAATGAAAAACAGAGTCAGTTTTTATGATCCTTGTTTACATTTTGCAATTCTTAGTTTTTTAGTATGACCCTTATGCTCCCTGTGTTGCGTTTTTCAGTTTACTTCCTGTTTAAAGATGAAGGTTACAGTAATTCATCACGTGGTTTTCTGTGTTTTTACTTCCATCCCATGTTCCGTGTTGCATATTTAGTCAGTGTTTTTCATCTCTGTCCAGTTCCTGGTTCCTCTGTTGTGTTTGGATTACTTTGGATGATTTAGTTCAATATTGTGAATTTGCCGACACCTAAGGCCACAAGGAAATAAAAGATTCTTGATAAACACCTACTGGATCCACTGAACAGCATTTCCCTGAGCTGTAATTTCCCTGCATGTGTTAATTTCTAATTGCAACAGTGTAGCATGCCATTAATCCTATAAGAGCTTGAATCTCACTTCAGTTTATTCTGTCTATACATGCATGCAGGGAATTTACCAAATATTCTTCGTTAAATGCCCAAAAATGAGATGCTTTTCATCTTTTTCACAAGTACAAGCCCTCTGTTAACTAAGAAGCAATTTTAATGTTCAGCATCTTTATCAAACACACATGTTAAACATTCCTAATCCTGGTGGGAATAAAGTAAGCAAATCCCTAATTTTTAGAACTAGTTTTATTATGATTTCTAATGGCTGCAGATCCCACACAGGAGAGATATTGATCCATTCTTCCGTGCAGAAGTGCTTTACCGGTGCCATATTCTTAGGATGCATTGTGTGTACTGTTTTGACCCTTCATCAGTTTTTGGTTTTGACAGCTCTCGGTCTCCTTTTCTCTGCTTCCCTTTTTGTTTAGTATGTGTGTTTTGTTTTTTTCCACAGTGAAATTTTTTGCCACGAGAACAAAACTGTTCTGAGCACAGGAGACATCCTAAAGTTTCCTAAACTTGCAGAAACCCTGGAAACCATTGCAAATAAAGGAGCAAATGAGTTCTACACTGGCAAGATAGGGCAAGACTTAATCCGAGACATAGAAGCTGCAGGTTGGTGCATTGGCAGCCTGAGGGGCTGTATTTGAAAAGGAATTAACTGTAAAGAATTCATTGTTAGGGAAAAAGAACTAAATAGTTTAGGATAAAGTTTGTAACACATGTTCTATATTTTTGTCTCAGGTGGGACGTTGACTATGCAGGATTTGAATTCATTCCGGGTGCAGGTCGAAGATGCTTGGACTGTTCCTCTGGGAGATGCTAAGCTATATGTCCCTCCACCACCTGCTGGGGGTGCCCTGCTTGCCTTCATTCTCAAAGTCATGGAAGGTTTCACATTTTGTGCGATTTTTGGACTAAGCTGCTGTTACAACTGAATGAAATTCCAATATAAAGAAGTAGTAACAACTTTTCTTAGGGCACAAGTTCTTAAAAAGATTGTCACTCTAATTTTTCTGCAGGGTTCTCACTGACTTCAAACTCCCTGGTTGGTGATAAGAAGATTCAAATGTATCATCATTTTATAGAGGCAGTAAAATTTGCTAATGGCCAGAGGAAGCGCATCCGTGATCCAAAGTTTCATAACGCCAAGGTTGGAATCTGAAATCATTTTTTTTTAGTGTTCCTAGGGAAATTTTTATTACGAGGGCAAAAAATTTTATTGTTCAAAAGGTCATAAAAGATGAAGTATTCTGCACAACTACACCGTCTCTCACAGTTCTCTTAAGGAGATTAGTGTCTTTCAGCTCATTGTTTTGTTCTCATTTCTGTTTCATATCACTTCTACTTCATGTCGGGGTGTGTATTATATAAATTTTCTTCCACTTATCCGGGGGTGGGTCGTGCAGAGAAGCCCAGACCTCCTTCTCCCGAGCCACCTCTTATCCGGTGGTACACTGAGGCTTTCCCAGGCCAGCTGAGAGATATTTCTGCAACCCTGGGCCCCCTCCCAATAAGATATACCTGGAATGCTTCACCCAGGATGCAGTCAGGAGACATATTAGCCAGATGCCTGAACCACCTCAACTGGCTCTTTTCGATGTGAGGGAGTAGCAGCTCTACTCTTAGCCCCTCTCAAATTATTGCACTCTTCACGCTTTCCAAGGGCAAACCGTCCTTTGGAGGAAGCTCATTTAAAGCGAGCTTGTAGCTCGTGACCATAGGTGAGATATTGGTTAAAAGAAGAGGGGGAGCTGCACAGTGGTAAACATTGTCCTGTCCCAACATTTTTAAAATGAGTTGCTGTCATTAAATTCAAAATTACCTTTTTTTTTCTCACAATGGAACATCTTTTCATTTTGAACATTTGATTTGTTTCCTTCCTTCTTTTTGAATAAAACATGGGTTTATGAGATTTGCAAATCATTGCAGTCTGTCTTCATTTCAATTTTACACAGTGTCCCAACTTTTTGGACTTGGGATTGTAGATCTGAAACCAGAAATATCTTGGATATTTTTAAGGTGTTTAATGATGTTTTTCTTTCAGTACGCAGATCACTTGATTGATCCCACCTTCATTGATCGCATCAGGAAGATGATTTCTTCAAACAGGACTCACAGCAACTCTTACTACAATGTCACACCTTCGTCAGATCACACTGGGACGACACACGTGTCGGTCCTCGATGAAGATGGCCTCGCGGTCTCGGCCACGAGCACCATAAACCAAGTGTGAGCAGGAAGAGTTTTATTCCAGGAAAGTAATATAAGGTGTGTCCATCCCCTTGCCTGACTGAGTACCTTTTGTTGTCTAGATTTGGAGGAATGGTTTACTCTCGACATACAGGAATCATCCTCAACAATGAGCTGGTTGACTTTTGTGGGAGAGCAGACACACTGAGGCCAGGTAAAGTTACAGGCATCAGCAGCGCATGTGTCATCATGTCATCACTGAGTGTGATCTCTATCTGATATTGCGCTTTATTGTATTTTTACGTAGGCGAACGGCCTCCCTCCTCAATGACTCCAGCAATACTGGAGTCAAAGTCTGGAGGGATTCTTGTGATTGGTGGATCAGGAGGAAGCCTGATTACGACAGCAATGGCCTTGGTAATTCAATAATTAAACTCAGTTTGTTTCCCTGTTTATCTGCTTGCTTGTTTGTTTACTTGCAGTTCTTTTATCTTTGCAGTCTATAATAAATCACCAGTGGCTGGGGATGAACTTGAAAGATGCCATTGCAGCGCGTATAATCTTTGTCGACTCAGAGAACAAGTTAAATTTTGAAAATGGTTTTGACAAGGTGAAGTACTCCCTGTTTTTATCCTCACTGTCCATTAATATTATTTAAATTCACTGTACTATCTATGGTGGGGGGGATAAATCATCTATAATAATGGATTCTGAAGGAGATTAGGAGGCCATAATCCTACAAAGTCAGATTTAATTTATCTGTAATCACTTAAGGATAAGTGGTATTAATTTTTTGTCTGTGTGTGTTGTGTACCCTCAGTCAGTGATAAAAGGCCTAACAACACGCTTTGAACACAAGACTGGGAGCTGGAAATACTTTTTAAACGTGGTAAATGCTGTGGAAAAGGAGAACGGCTGCATTGCGGCTGTATCTGACAGCAGGAAGATGGGAATGTCAGCTGGATACTGAGCACGAGGACCCGTAACCTTTCCACTAATATCTGCCCTTTACACTAACTGACTGTTTGCCTTAAAAGTAATCTATGTGCTGCAGCACTGACAACAAAAGGTGAGCAAATGGTGCTGTGGCTCCTTCCAAATGGGGCAATCAGGAAAATACTCACCTTAGAAGATGACTTCAATTTTTTAATAACTTGGGTCACATTTTCAAACTTTTGGCTGTTATTTCTAATACAGTATAATAAAGTTACTGCTGAAATCTTCACCGCTGGCACTGTGGACAAAACAAAGTGAGCTGGGTCGAGAAACATGAGCGGTGAGATCCAGTCGGTTCAGATTATTTAGAGGTGGATTTTTCAGCAAATAACTAAAAAGGGGATTTATTAATATTTTTGTCAACTACACCCATGCAGATATTAGAAAAGACAAGTGCAGACAAGTGCCCTAAGATGATGTAATAAATATGAAACTGTTTCCAGTGAACTTTGCTTTCATCCATGTATCAACTTTCCCACCTTGTGAGAAGTTTTTGTATGTTACTGTTTGTTTGTTTTTTACGCAATCACTGATAATTCCCATAAAAACAGATAAGAATGCAATTACTGTGTGTACAACTACGGCACGTTTAGGACTAAGTTCATCTCATAAACTGGTCTTTAAGATGTTTTGAATGTTTGCAACAGCTGGATAGTGATGATGCACATTTTATAGCACTAGCTTCAATGGTGTCATAGAGGATGACGGCATTCTCTTTTGTCAAACATTGTGTCTTGCAAGCTGAAATAAAAACATTTTTTAAGGTGATGTGACCAACAGGGGCACAAATTATGCTTGCAGTCACAAAAGTTCTCACATTTGCCATCATAAACTGTAGGTGCAGTGTGTGCTGAGTGTGTCTGCTAAATCAAATGATCAGTGAACGTTTTTTCCCTTATTATGTGAAAGAAATGTTTACTAAACATGAGCAATTTAACATTTTTTAATGTGACAGCCTGACTGGTATGCTGGCAGCTTTCCAAACAGACAACTTTTACTGTGACATTAAAGACTTAACTTTATATGACGCAATCTTACTCAGAATAGAGCCCATGCTGTAAGCCCAAAATTCCCCTTAAAAAAAAGGAAGTATATTTTAACACATGCTAAATATTTTTGTATTTTTTAAATATTTTATGAGCATATTTTGTATTGTTTGTAATAAAAAAATCCTTTTAAACCACAAACCCCAAGCACTGCATTTCTTTGTCAGACCAATCACTTTTCTACATTTCTTGTATTCCTTGTTGTTTGTGTAGTATGACAGGAATAATTTTGCGTTATACTTTTACACAGAGCGGCACTGGAACAAAGAAAGCAGCAATGAGATATGTTTCAGTAGAGAAACGTATGAATTAGTAATGATTTCTTAAGTGGATTCGGCTCCGTTCTCCTTTGAAGCACTAGATGAGAATTATGAGAACATGCAAATTTGACTCCGTGTGAAGCGCCGCTGTCTTTGTTGTGTGACAAATGAGTTAATCTGGGTAAGTTGCAACTTTGCTACTTTAATGTCATGATCTTGGCGTCTTTGTATAGACGACAACCACTTAAAGTGAGCATCATTTTACAGTGTGCAGAAAGTCGTCTTTCCACTAATGGCCTCTCACTCAGAGCAGTTAAATAATCCTGTGATGACTCGGCACACTTTCACTCACAAAGTCTCTTGATGAGGCAAATTATCTCAATGGTAGTTCTTTTATTACATAATTTTTTGTCATTATATATA
>VUQK01016293.1:0-10961 GCA_015106715.1 Bujurquina vittata
CCCTGAAAATAAAAATAAAGTTAGCGTACAAAGCATAACATCTCCAAGAGGGAGCATCTGGCTGTGGTTCTACTCACTGTGATAAATTAGCCACAGGCACAACACCAAGCGCAGTTGCTGCTCCAGGCACACAGTTAGCCCGCGATGCTAAAAACCAAACACTAGTAAGTGGCTGCCACAAATACGAGGAGTAACCCCACCCCGCTAGCTGCGCTTACCTGGTGCGATCACGCAGTGGATTTACTCAAATTTCAAACGAGCCAAAGCTGCCACCTGTCAGTAGGTCCTGACACCAGTGAAGGCAAGGGAGAGAATGGCCCGAGGCTAAACCTGAGCCTTTTTATCTAGTTGGAGGCACCACCAGATAATTAGTCACAGGTGTGCCACCACACAGCCTAATCAGGCAAGCACCAGCAGGGAGGGAGAGAGAAAGAGGAGTGGTTGCTGAGACTAGACTCACCTTGCCACGCCAAGAAAGAATTTATGACCCCACAACGCCTAATGTGACGCAGTGACCATCTTATCAGACACAGACATTGTGTAATGTGACTTGAGTATTGGTAAGATGGTGTAAACAGCATTACATAAGTGACTGTCAAGCCCCTTCCTTATCTTGCTTTTATACATCACCCTGAGAGCAGCAGGTTTGTGTCATTTTTCAATCTGCAGACAGAAGAGGTACCACGTGGGTTTCCACACTGCAAAAATGCAAAAACAATGCAAATCCCTTTAGTTTTAGTGTTTCTACAGCACTAAACACAAGAATTGTACCTATGAATCAGTCAGGTTGGTGTTTTTAGCCTTATTCTGCACTGACTCTATGTTTGATATTGCAACTCATCTTTTATATAGCATTCATGGTTACTCAGCAGCATTAGTATTTGACAAATTATGGAACTTTTTGTGTGTAATAATCAAAATAGGGCTGCCAATATCCTACTAACCCATTATAGGTTAGCTGACAGCTGTAAGATAAAATGAAAAACATTAACCCCTGACCTTCACAGCAAGGGGATCTCACTTGAGTTATAATATGTTATAGTGTGTGGGGACATTTTTCCTGGGTTTGATTCCTCCTGTCTTCCTCTCAGGCGATTGTAAGTGATGTAAATCTTATTCAATGACCTTTGCAGTCTCAGTCCAATTCAACACACAGGGGAGATTTGTGACCAGCTTGACAGCCGTCTCCAACACCATCATCTACAGGGTGCACGCTGAACAGGTCACTAGTCTGTCACAGGGCTTGATATAGTCCAAAGCAGGTGATAGTTTCAGATGTGTTTTCACTACTTGAAATAGTCCATTTGGCATTGGGGAGTGAGGGTGCAGCAGATCAAGCAGGGCAGAAGACCATTCACTAGTTATTAATCTTGTGTTTTCATGCATCTCAGTCAGAAAATGTCAGGACAGCAGTGCATGTGTGAAATAGCTTAAAAGCCTCCACGTTGGTATTTTCCCCATCTAGCTAGTCTATACAATTTTGAACATTACAGTCCAGTATAAGCAAGCCTTCTACAGCCCTAGACCTCTGTACATTGATCTCCAAACCTGTATCTTATTCAAGATTGATGGGGCCTTCACGGATGTACTGCAAAGCGCCTGCTTGGATGTTTCCGTTGTGGGAGACTTTTTTGTGCATAATTTACAATATTGGTTCTGGTGCTCTGTTCACACTGCATATTAAATACTCTGCTACTATGAGCAGGACTTTTGGCAACAAAACTAGTCGTGTTTTGGGTTCCAGCCCGGTCCTGCTGCTGCGTTTAACTTACGTTTGACTTGGCAGCTTCAAGTCAGCATTATATAAACACTGAGAATCAATTTTCTGGAAACATTTTACTGTATTTGCAGAGTCATGGACTCAGAATTTTAGTGGTCATAAAAAAACAAGTAGTTGGCAAATTTAATATTATTTATGATTATTTTTAGTATATAATTTCATAGTGAAAGTTTTCATACATTCTTGAATTCTTTAAACCTGTCGGCCTTTTGCTGTTTGTTTGTTTGTTTGTTTGTTTGTTTTTTTCCCTTATAAAACACAAAAGCAGGAATCAACAGCTCCACAGCTCTTCTCACCTGTAGTATTTGAGAACCGGTGTTTCAATGTAAGCACTTCCTGTTGGCTATGCTTGAGATTTCTAGTACTTATCTGTGATTCTCGTTGTGTATCTAGATTTGCCTTTTGAGTTTTGTGTGCCATCCATCCATCTGGGTCCAGGTTGCAACCACCCCTCCTCAATATGGAGGAGTAGCAGCTCTTCTCAGACCTTATCTCTAATGGAGAGCCCAGACACCCTATAGGTGAGCTTAGGAAAGTAAATCATCCAGAAAACTTTGGAAACCTTCCTGCCTGCTCATTTTCCATTGCTTCTTACTGATCCAGCCACAGACTCAACCCTCTATAAGCTACTCAGCACGTTCTTTAGATTTGTGAATAAACATTTTTTCTCGTCACATTTTTCATTTTTCCGTCCATCATTTCTGGTGAAACCATTTCAAACTTTGCCTCTGAGGAGAAGAGATACTTGGAAGAACTCTGAGAAAAGTCATTGGGTCTTGACAGTGTAACAGTTTATAGCATCTGTAGGTTTTGGGTTTAAGACTGTTTTAATTTTAATTCAGTGTATTAACACCTTAATCCGAAGCCTCTAGCCATCTCGGCCACTTTGTGTGCAACCTTGTGAATAAATAAAGGGAAAAGACAACAAGCACAATACATTATACATGTTGCTTGTAACAAGTCTCGTTTTGCCCATAACAATAAAATAACTTGTGACCCAAACCAGCTGTGGCCTCCTGTACAGTTTTTATGAGCAGTTATTAAGGGTCGGGTCACATGGGAGTAGTTCTCACCTCCCTCACCTCACAACTATTTTTGCGCTCAGTAATCCCTCTTCCTCAAGTAATGCCCACACAAAGATGCACATCACAAAGGTTCACAAACTACACCTACAAAGAGTGCAAAGTGTACATCTTTACCATTATAACTTCCCTAGAGACAATCTCTATCTGTTCTAATCTTCATCAACTGCAGCAAATGTTGAGCAGCTTCTTATATGTGCACTTTTGTTCTTTTTATAGCAGCAGTATAATCTGGTCATTAGGAGTGCACCAAGACTGAAATTCAACATACAAACCAGCTAATGCAATGTAGCGCAAAGCCGCCATGTTTGCATAGTGTGCAAACTGCTGCCTGTTTGGAGTAGAAAATGCAGTGTGCTGCAGAAGAGGCCACTGCATGCATCTCCCAGCATTATTTATTTTATTTATCATGCCCATTTTGTTATGTGTGTGGTCAGTTAGCTCATTAGAATCACAAATGGGTCCCACAGTTTCTTCATTTTGCATTTTACATGTTGTACATTGGTTTTAATAGTTTCATCCACAGGAAATGGGCCAGTATTTGATCATACTGCATGAGAATGAATGAGGTTAAAATCTTTTGCCAACATGTATCACTTTTACAACATTTACAAAAGTTCTTCTATGTTAACTCGAATTTTTGTCCACTGGCAGAAAAAGTGCATAACTCAAGCCTGCATAAAAACCTGGCACCATCTATTTAAAGCAACCCAGCAGCTTTCTGGGTCCATCTAGTCTGCATCTAGTCTGAGAAAGGTCCAATTTACAGTGGTTTTCTGTTGAAATTTACTCATCTTGTGTGGTTTCAAGAGCACGAAGAGACAGAAAAGTCAAACTAGATGCTGCAGACAACCCAGTGAACAGAGCATTGCCTGAGGATGTATAACGATGTAGGAGAAATCTGGTTGGAGGAAAAAAAAGAAAAAGAAGATGTTTTAAGAAAATGAAAGAGATTCTAAAGGACATAAAAACATGTCATAAAATCATAAAACATAAAATCAGTCCTTGTTTTTATAATATATGTTTGGGTACCTTAGACCTAAATGTTGTTCAACCTTAGGCCATCATCACTAATGACCTTAACTAAAAAAGTATTTTTGTATATGATAACTTAGATTTTAAAGGGTTTTTTTCCTTTGGGTGTTCCATATAGACAAATAGCAAAATTAATAAAAGATTTGCTCTCAAAGATAACAGTAGTTTACACTAAGACACTACTAACCCCTGTCCCTACATAGGTTTCCAATCACCTCGTGGATATTAAAAGGTTAAGAGGTTAAGAGGATTAAGATTAAAATCAGAGATAATGGAGTGATAGCTTTTGATAGCCATCATTGGTGACGACCCTGACCTTGACCTTTACCCTATGCTTTCAGAATATGTTCTTTCAAGCCTTGGAAATCAGTGAACCGAGAGAGAGATTAATTATTAGGATTAGGATTCAGGGATACAGCTGAGGTCATCACCAATGATTTAGGCCTCCGAGGGTTCACGAATGAAGGAATGCATTTATGGTGAACCAGAAGCCTAAAAAATCTTGGCGTTAAACTCTGAAGCAAATGAATTGGTTCTGTTATTTTTCCACTTTGGTATCATTTAAAAAACAAAAACAAATCATCAAACCTGCTGCAGCATTCAAACACGACAGATTTCTAATAAAGAGTCTGTGAAGGATGGTGCCGTGTGTCATCACTCATGGCTTCTCATTGAGCTTCCTTCAGCCTGGCCCCCTCTGAGCTTTGGGATGGGCTTCATGGTGAAAGATTATATTGATTTCTGGGTCAAGTAAGACAAAAATAAAGGATATGCAATGGATGAGCCTCAAAGAGCTGCTATATTTATAAAAGAAATGTCTCCATTTTAAAACAGATATGAAAAAATAAGAGATTTGGATTCAGAAATAACTTTCCCACTTTAATACTTTCAAACGTGAAGTAGTTCTTTAAATATCTGATATAACCCGTTACAAGTTCAAATAGAAATAAAATGTAGATAATAAATATTAGTGTGATAAAGGATAATAATGAATAATGAAATAGCTTGACACTATTGTTGTAGCAACAAAGGGCATATGCACATGTAGAGGAGACCTCAATGTGACTACGACCTGAACACTAGTTTTCAGACAAGATTAAAAAAAACAAACCCTGAAAGCACAGAATGCATGAAAAATAAATGGGAAGACATTTGTTTAATGTATGGCATGCTTTTCAAGAACGGCTGGGCTATCAGGATGTCAAACTGGAGCAACTGACAATTCTAATCATAGCAACATTTACCTGAAGACTGTTGCAGGGGAGATGATACAATATAGACTTTGAACAAATAATATCTTCTATACATACTATAGCTACTGGGAGCCTGGCAGTTTGTGAACTATCAGATCATTTTTGGGCCACCAAGGTGAACTGGGTAGCCCGGTCTATGAAATCACACTGGCTCTTATGTAATGAACAGGAACATTGCACAAGTGTGTTGACACTGAATTGCTGTCAATTTTTGAAATGCACTGTCAGCTGTCTGTGTAGCTGTTACTCAAGGGTAAAAGAGTGTGTGCATGCATGCATGTGTGTGTGCGTGTGTCTCTATGTGTGTGTGACTCAATGACTTTTGATATCCCTGCTGGTTGGATTGCATTGACTTCCATAAAGGGTCTTTCAGCACTACCATAAAAGGCAACTATATTTCCAATCTAATGGATAATACAAAGAACCTGTGAGACTATGAAAAACTATCCTCAAAGCATGTGTTGAGGAGGAGGAGTAGCAGCAGTCTTCCACTCCAGCTTGTAAATCAACCAAAGACCCAGACTTACTTACTTGGACTTGGACAAAATTTAAATGATCCCCGCACACTGGACAACATTTGATTTTACAGTATTACACAGCACTAGACTAAATTTCATTACAGGAGGTATCTTTCTGAAAGTGTGACACTATGTTTAAGGACATGATTGATGTGCTATTATCTTCTTTAGTGCCATGTGCCTACACAATTTAGACAGATACCTAAACTCTACTCCCACAGAGATTGATTATCTTGTTACAGTTTCTTGAGTTTGCTTTGACACAATTTCTGGAACTCTTTCTTCTTTTGTTCAAGGTTGACACAAAACTGTAGAAGCCACATACTGAATGCTGAATGTCCTATACTTCTAGACAAAGTGGACACTTTACCCAAAGCTCTATCAACTCTTGCCAGAGTGGTATTTTTAAAGGCAATGTTCTCTCTGGCCAGAAAATGAGGGACGTACCATCTGGATTGACGCTTCCACCCCAGGCACACTCCCTCATCAATGTCACCAGAGTCCACCTCCATTGACTGGAGAAGGGGAATGCATTGTTGGGGCTGCTGATCAGATACCTTCCACCGCCATGCTGAAAATAATTCCTCTTTGGTGGATGGTAAAGGGCAACAAATTATGGATGATCAGTGGACCAGTTTTGTACAACAGCCCATTTGTGGCCTGTTCAGGTGACCCTTAGTTACACTGCAATAGGCTTAAGCTTCTGGGGATGAAATGAAAATTTCTTCTTCACTCACTTGCTTTCACTCAATTAAGTGGTGTTTGTTGTGGCAAGTACTAGTTTACGGTAACTTTGCGGATCAGCTTGCAGTAGCTGGTCTGGCTACTCACCATCCTGTTATGTCAATTTAATTTTGCAAATGTGAGCTACTAGTTGAACACAAAAGGTCTAGGAGGTCCTTTGTTGTCAAGAACTTACAACAAATTGTGTAACACTGGGAACACACTGGGCGGGGGTCTGTTGTTCTGTTTCATCCGTCAAACACACTGTTTCAGAAGTGCAGGATTTCGCCTGGAAAGTTAGTTATCATGAAAACTGAGCAGATACTCTTGCCAATCCTGTCTGAAAGTCTAATCCGTTTCATCTGTTCTGTGCAGCTTGGTGTGGCTTCCCTTATAAATAAACTTAGTGTATTTGTGGGCAGCTTTTAAAGCTCTCTGTGGTGCATCATATGGCATCGCAAAAACTGGCTTGAGTGGGAGCAATTATCAAGAACCGACATCTTAACATTGAGGATTTCACACAGTAATGAGACTTTTGTCCAACACAGACAAGGATGGTGGGCATGGATCTAGTGTGGTTTAAACCACACGAATGTCTGCTAAAGAAATTTGTTTGCACATATTTGATGTCATTGCAGACACAGAACTGGGCTGCAAATTGTTTACAATTTTTATCACTGGGACCCCCTAAAGAACAAGTTCTTATAGGTCGCCTGTGTTGTTGTTGTTGTTGTTTTTTTGGTAGCTTTGGTTGTTTTTCCTGTAGTCCTGTGGGTTGCAGCATAAAGCCTCCTTGAATTGGAATTATTCTGGTGATTAAGTAGCTGCTCAATCAGATCGGGATATGGGGGATGGAATCCTTTTTCCCTATGCAGACGTACAATGTAAATGTTCATCAAACTGCAACGCAAAATTATATCTTTCTAGTAGCAGAAAATCAAAGAGGGCGTTTTTGTGTTATGTGGAGGGAGTTGAGATGGTGGCTGCAGCATGTGTTTCTGATAAATGAGCCCCTTGTCCACATGAAAACTCAGTGAAAAGGATAACAATTTATGTCTTCAATTACAATCAAAAGAACAAGATCTAAAATGATGGCAAAGTTTTCCATATGAGGAATGTGCAGTCGTAGTGTGGCATGTTCTCTTTGCTGAATGAAGCCCGAAATATTCCTTGAAGACATTTCTAGGAATCTGCGACAGCCAAAACTTATGTAATAACCCAATGAGACAGCAGATTTTTTTATGTGTGTTAGAATAAAGTGTGCTTTGGTAATGTATCCTCTAGATGATAATTAGAAGTAAGACAGGCATTCCTTTTAAGCAAAAACATGAGCGTCTTAAGGCGACTGTTGTGATTTGGTGATAAATGCAACTGAACTGAACTGAATTCATGCAAAAACTGGTATTTTGGCAAATGTTGTGAAATAAAAACTCCTCTTTATTAAAGCTGGAAAACAGTGCAAGCAGAAAGATTAGCATCTTCCTGATGAACTCGCATTCAAAACAACACCGAGCCACACAATGGTCCACTTCCAGCAGGAATTTTAGAGAATTATTTGCCAGTATTTATGAGGCAATACGTCAAACCTCCCCTCGCCCTCTGATAAAATGTAGTTTCACTTCAGGACCCCAAATTAAAAGCACAGGGTCAAAAAATCCTGGACCACTGGCAAAGATAATAGAATAATAAAATCATGCAAAATATTTGAGTGAAATGTTGGACCTGAATTTTCCTGAAAGTGTTGGCATTTGTTGATACCCCTCAAGCTACAGTCATGGCCATAATGTTTTATTACAGAGATAAGAACATGGTATTAAATGTACTGTTGGAAGGTCCTTAACAAAACGGGGCGGTTTTTTGTGTGTTTGTTTTTCTGTTACTCTTGTTGCTTTTGACACTGAATCAGTTAACACACAAAATCAATATGACAATTGACTCTTTGTGTGTTTGTCTCTTGTATCAGATACATTTTGAGCACTGCGTGCAAAAATTCTAGAATGAATTGTGATTAATTCAGGGAAACATGAGAACTGAGACCGACTTTCAGCGTTACGTATCAGACAACTTGGACCAAACTGCACGTCTAATTGCGTTTTATTGACATTCCTGCATGCAGTTTCAATAGAGAGCTAGGGCTAGCTTAGCTCAGTTATTGAATCTTTGGGATCAGGTAGCAGCTCTGCTTACAACAAAGGAAACAGCTCTCCTTAACTGAAGATAATACCTTATACTGCTTGCTTAGTATTAATCCTTGGACACTGATGTATGGCTTCATTGTCGAGCGATGTTGTTACAGTATTTGAGCTACCAGGATATTCACAACATGAGCAAAATGACTATTATGCACAACACGTTTATGGATTCAGAGCATGTACTATTTAGCCAAGCAGTAGTTAAAGACATAATCAAATTCTTCCTACAATCCTACATTGTAAAACTACTCAGAAGTACTAGTGTCTAAAAAAATAATTTCAGAAGTTCCTTATGTAAAAAAATTATTTTTATTCTCATAGTTCTCACGAAGTAAGTCAGCCTTTTACTTAACCTTGGGTTATCTGGTCTTGACATCACTCTAAAGTGCAGTGGTGTATGATAGTCCACAATGGTGCACAGTGGAAATACTAAAGATGTGTATAAAAAGTATATTAGAGTACTAAAGTGGTTCCATTCCAGTAATGCTTATCAGTGTGTACATGTTGCAACACACTACTCTTCATCCAGCATGCCTGACTCTCCTCAGTGAACCACATGCCACTGACCTGCTTGCAGCCCGTGATGTTAGTGGCGCTATGCTTCAGTCAAATATTTGTGCAGGCAGACATTGTACCAGAAGGTCTTCTCAGGACCCGGTCAGACTGTTTATTGATGAGCAAGGCCAAAACAAACACAGGTGATGACGGCAGCAGAGATGTTGTCATCAGCCTTTCAAACAGTCATCCTTTTCCCTGCTCTGTGAGTGAGTGTGAGGCCAGTTGAGCTGATGTGCGCGAATGTTAGATAAGGTGCTCGGGCACAGAGAACAGCGCTGTGTGCTGGGTGAATAAGGCATGTAGTAAAATGTGCTTTGCGTGCTCAGTTAGAGTAGAAAAGTGTCACAGAAGATCCAGTCCAGTTCATTTATATTTAGGTGCAGAATACTAGTTACATTGAAAGGGGAAAAAATGGGGTCAGCGTTTATTAACTTCAGACACGCTCCACAAAGTAGGTAGGAACTTAACATCCAAAGCACCATCTCCTCAGCTGTGATGCTGCTCTGCTGCATGTCCTGCAGCCTGTATTGAGAGGAATCTAAGCATGTGAGCACGGTCCACAAATCACCCAAATCAGCTTCTGATCACTTCCTGATGAAGAAATGTACCATGTTTCTCTTACATTTTCAGCATTCCCACGCAATATGCATATGCACACTGACAGCTGATACGATTATATTTTTACCGCTGGCTCTTTCTTTAATCTCCCATTTAACAAATCCCTCGTCTGATTTTTGATACATTTCAGAAATCTTTTATCAAACATAAACTCTGATACAATCAAGAGCATGCTATTCACTAGTTTTCAGCCAAACCCTTCACGGTGCCCAGCCTTAGCCCTTGAGGCCCAACAGGTCACAACCTGAAAGCAATACACGGGTCTACCCTGCTGTGCATCCACCCCATGCAGGAGAAACCATTAAGGTTCAGTACTTTGTGGATCGGGCAGCAGTCGGCGGGCAGAGGCCCTGGCGGTCTAATCCCCAGCTGACCTACGAAAAATGTGAATCTAAATTCTTTTATTTCACCAAAACCATTTTATGCATGCTTGCATTTGTTTATAATGTATCCACGAATTATCTTTTTGTGGATATAAACCAGACCTATGTATATATATTTTTGTGCCCTCTCAAAAAGGGGATCCAGATCTCAGTGAGACAATCTGTTTGAATAAAGTATTTAAAGTCATGTTCTCCTCATAAATTTGTACTTACTGTTACGTCCCAAGCACAGATCTAGGGGTGAGGGGGAGTAACATAAGGCTGGATGGACAAACATGAGGAGGCTGGGTTGGGTGGATTCAAGTTTTATTGCCCAGATAACACGCAGGAAGCAAGAACGTAACACTTACACAGCTAAAAGAAGTCCAAATTTTCCTTTATAAAACAAATAAAAAAAGCTTTAGAATGTGAGAGCCAGAAATCACATCAACATGAAGTATGTTCTTTGTATGTTCAGAATACTTTGTTTCAGAGCCCTTTCGCTGATAGGCGGCCGTCAATGTGAGAGTGCAGTCCTTTCTTTATCACACCACCTTCCCTCAGCGGTCCGCCTTCCTGCTGCTCACACCTGGCTGGATGCCGGAGCTTAATTTTCTCTGCACAAGGTCAGTAATAACAAACATTGTACAGCCAGTGCTTTCAGGTTTGATACTGTGTTTTTGCATACACTCTGTCCTCTTAGGTAAGCCAGCTGGGAGCAACAATGTGAGCTAGTAAGTTTATTCTCTTTTTAACTCTTTTCACTCACTGTTTTTACTCTGTTCATGCTTCACTCTGTTTAATCATTCTCTGTGTCTCTTCCACAGAATGTTTTTTGTC
>VUQK01016293.1:10981-23386 GCA_015106715.1 Bujurquina vittata
CCCTGCTCCCAACCGGTCGCAGCGCATGACCCCCCCCCCTCCCTGAGCCTGCTTCTGCTGGAGGTTTCTTCCTGTTAAAAGGGAGTTTTTCCTTCCCACCGTCGCCAAGTGCTGCTCATAGGGGGTCGTTTTGACTGTTGTGTTTTCTCTGCAGTATTGTAGTGTCTTTACCTGCAATACAAAGCGCCTTGAGGCGACTGTTTGCTGTGAATCGGCGCTGAATTGAAAATGTGGTGTTCATGATGTCATTTTACTGTAAACAAGTTTACAGACAGTGCTGCACATGGAGCAACGCTGTGGCTGATGGATGAGATGAGATGAGATGAGATGAGATGAGATGAGATGAGATGAGATGAGATGAGATGAGATGAGATGAGATGAGATGAGATGGAGTCCAGCCCATGGCAGAGCCAGCACTCCTAAATAGCTTGTTCAGTCTCTTTTTGTCCTTCTCTGAGATTTTATATCCCCAGCAGAACACTGCATAAATGCTTACAGATGCTACCACAGTGTTGTGGAAGCTCCTTAACAATGCTGTGCTGCACACACTGAAGCCCCTCAGTCTCTTCGGGAAATGGGGATGTCTTTGACCCTTCTTGTAAAGGACACCTGGATCATGTGATCAGTCCAGTTTGTCAGTGAGGTGAGCATCCAGGTCTGAATCGCCACTCTTTGTATGTTTACTGGTCTAAATGGGTCACCTTGCAGCAGAAGTCAATCACTATTTCTTTGGTTTTGCTGGTGTTTATTTGAAGATGGTCCTTTCCACACCAATCAACAAAGTTGGTAATAACCTCCTCTGTGTTCCAGTTTGCTCCCCTCTGATATGCACCAAACAATGACTGAGTCTTCATCTGTACCTGGAGAACAAATATACAAACAAAAAAACTTTTCAAAATATTTAAAACCCTAACAATGGAATATGTAATATTATAATTGTTTTTAAATTGTTGCCCAAAGTCTTGGCGACCAGGGTTAAAAGAAAGCAATCTTTCTCATTTCGGCTTAGGAGCAAAGGTTTGAGATGCACCCAATGACAACGTAGACCTCAGGGGCCTAAGCAGGAATGAGACATGTTCTCACATTGCAGGTTTTCTTCTTAGACATGTTCAGACAGTTTCCAGCATGACTGAAATTTTCAGATTGCTCTTTATAAATTCCTTTCACAACATTCCCATCAAACTGACCCAAACTTTGTGTGGAGGACCATTGCTAGCGATGACAGTTTGGTGCTCGGCTATGACTGAGAGGTTTTCAGAGAGTCCAAAGTTTCCAAGCACAAAGTTTAAAGGCGTTAGCAACGCTTGTTTGTTTTTTTGGGTTTTTTCCTGCATTAACGAGAGTGTGCGGCGTGAATTTGTCCCTCAGAGTGGACTTGTAATTCCTGAGTAGTCTGAGGAAAAAGTCAGAACTATTGGCTGGCATACACTCAGCCACTTCTTGGCTAGCTCTGTATTAGCATGCTCTGTGTGCAAATCTTGCAAAGGGCTGATGTAATGTTATTCTCAGTAAAGCGCAAAGTAAAGTTTTCTCTTTGCCATCGCGTCCTTGTGCATTCATGCAATAAAAACTAAATTGTCCATATTTCCACTCATCAAAAGTTGTAGACCACACCACTGTTTTCCTCCACTCTGCACTCTAACCAATCAGCTGATTATAGCAGAATTGTGCATTAAGAAAAGGCATACTTAATGTTTTTGTTTTCATTTTAGCTGCCCATCAAGCCGGTAACCTTTGCAATGCAGTTAAACTTGAATTTAATACAATAACGCACAAAATCTCAAGGTAAAACATACCTGATAGAAATACTGAGATTTGCACATGTACAGTACATACTGACAGCATAGCTCAACCAAGTTAATCTACCAAGTATTGTGTAGAGCAGTGAGGCATCGAGCAAGTGAGAAATGATCGTAAAAGTTATCCTGCACATTTTCCTTTTGTATTATTGCTTTTGTGTGTGACACAATAGTAAGGTTGAAACGAGGGCGTTTTCCTTCAAATCTCGGTTGGGCTGCAGCTTCATGTGAATGCATTTGCAGTAAGGGAGTGCTCAATATTAAGCAATATCTGCTGTGCCCTCCTTTTTGTGGTTTCTGGCTCAGAACAAGTTTGATGGGCGTGAGAGCTAAAGTAAATACAGCTATTCAGGAGTTTCTAGTGCATTATAAGAAATTAAATAAGTAATAAATATAACCTGTAATCACATTGTGTCATTTGTCCCCCGTGTTGTCAGTTTGAAGGCCGGAGAGAAAAATGCAACTAACAGCTGTCACATTTTGCTAAAGTTACAGGCCGTGAAATTGAATTTGCTATGTATCATCAGTGAAACGCACACCCCCGGTTATGCTCAAGTGGGGGATGTCACACATTCTCCAGAAATGACAAGAAATGACACCAGAGCTTTACACCAGCGGGGCTCTCACGGTAAAATCTGACACCTTCTCAGGTATGCACAGTGACTGTGATCCATGACAGCAGATGCTCCAGTATACATGTTGATCTTCCATGTATCAAGAAGCATGCGTGCATTAATATTTAACTCAGTCTGAATGAATCTTCAGTAAATATGTTACATCACATTCCATCAAAAGGGCCTTTTTAAAGCAGTGACTTGAAGCATGAAAACCTATCAATTATCTGCCAACTTATTGAATGAATACATTTTGTTTAAAATGATGCATCATAGAGGTTCATGAAATAGTCACAATCTTTAATTTATTGTTCGTGTTTTGTGGAGTCATAGAAGGCGTTTGACAGTGTTCCTCAGGGTGTCATGTGGGGGAGAAATAGGCTTTCTCTAAAGAGTGTCTGGGGTCTCTCTTAAAGAAAGGATGCAAATGGTTTGGGCATCTGACTAGGATGCTTCTTAGGTGCCTTCTAGCTGAGGTGTTTCGGGCATGCCCTATTGAAAGGATGCCCCAGGGCAGACCCAGGGCAGACCCAGGGCAGACCCAGGACAAACTGGCAACATTATGTCTCTTGGCTGTCTGTGGAACACCTCAGTGTCCCCCCAGAAGAGGTGGAGGTGGCGGCTGGGGAGAGAGAAAGGTCTGAGAGTCTCTGATTAGACTGCTGCACCCACAACCCAGATAAGTGGCAAAAGATGGCTGCATGGCTTCTTTAATAGTCATTTATTTTTATTCCAGACATACCTTTTGGACATTTACTGTAGTAATGTGCCCCATCATCCCATATACTTTTACAGTTTCTACCTCACAAACAGTATGTGGTTCACCTGTGAGTTTAACAAATTGTTCAGTACATGCGTACATTAGCAAGTACAAATGAAAAACACCAGTTTGCAATATAGTTTGTGTGAGTTGTTAGACACGATGAACACTTGCTTTTGTGGATGGTCTGATGGTGCATCCTTTTGTGGGACACCATTATCTCCTTTCCTCTCATAAAGAATGCTCCAATCTAATAAAAGAAGCACTCCTTAATAATGTGGAGAATTAAACAAGCTCTACATTGTAGCTGCCATGACACTTCTAACTCACCTTTCACACATTGTTTTGCCACTGAACGCTGGTTGCAGACCTCCCAGGTTCCAGTGGCCCTTCAAATGTTTTTACCAGCAGGTCCTTTATCAGCCACCGGAATCCTGTGCTCATTGCTAGTCGCTTCAATTGCTCACCTCAAAGTTGAAAAAATGTTATCTTGGGACCCGCCCACTTCCCATCGCCAGAAGATTTTTTTTACCTGTAATCAGATGCTGACTGTATTTGATCTCTGGTTGCAGCTTTGCTAGCACTTTTTTTTAGGCTTTTGCACATTTGTCAGACTGACACATTTTAATATTAGACAAAGATAATCCAAGTAAATAGAAAATGCTGCTTTCAAATTATGATTTCAGTTATAAACAGAAGACATTTTCCACACTTAGCGGCGCTTTCTGAAAAAGTAATTGCCCCCTAAACCTAATAACTAGCAAACAAGTATTTGCCACAGCTGGCAATGAGTTTCACACCACTCTGGAGGACAATGTTCCCAGGAGAGGGGGTGGTCTTTCAATTTGTGTCTATTTCTGCGTGTTGCTTGAGAGCTTTTAGCCTGCTTCACTTTGTCAGACAGGTTCTATTGATTTCCAGTGATGTTGAATCAGGAATCTGAACCGGTCTGGCAGTAATCAGACCTGGGTGGTGCTAATGAACATGAATTCCAACTTCCAAAAACTGTAATTGATCACATTTAACTCATGATTTAAAAAAAAGGGTGCAATTGCTTTTTCTGTACAGGGCCAAGTAGTTTTGAATAACTTTTTCTCCTTTAATATATTACATCATCGTTTAAAAACTGCATTTTCTATTTGCTCTTGTGGTCTTTATCTAATATTACAATTTATTTGATGTTCTGAAACATATACTGTAAGCGTGACAAATATGCCCCCCAAGAAGTGGGCAAAAACTTTTTCACAGCACTGTAAACTCCACTTCAGTTGGTCAAATTTGACTCTTCATGTTTCTACACATTTAAAGGGATGGATTAATTATTTCTTTGCAATATATGCAATAGAGAAGTAGAGCCATAGTGTCATGAATGTTACAGATCCTTTCAAATTAATTTTTCCACACAGGAGGCCAGTGCACTTCAACAAGCAATAAGGGCTTCTCTTTTAGAGAGCTCAGTGTACTCTCAGAAAAGTCCAAGTGTGTGTGCATGTGTCGAATGTGTGTGTAGATTTTTCCCTTATAGCTCTGTTCAGTCCCTCGGGGATATTCCTAGAACTCGATTTGTTTAAAGCCCATGCTGCTGGGAGCCAAGTTACTGGTTTGATTGCTCTCTCAAACACACACAGACCAAGACACCCCCCACTCCTTCTCTTACATAACTGGTAGTGTGTGTTACAGCTAATGTTGTAACAAACATGCCAAACAACAACTGCTGCTACCAGCACTCATAATCAGGTTAATAATGAATTTTACTTTATTTAAAAATCATTTGCATACTGAGGTCAGCTAGCACAGTGACCTTTAATTCAGTGTGGTCATAAATAAAAGTGTCATGTGTAGGTGTGAACGGAGAGAGTGCGGACCCAGAATGTGGACTCGGAGGACAGATTTAAATGAATAAACAAACTTTTGAGGCCGAAGCAGGAAATCCACACGGCTGGAGAAAAGTCGAGTAATTCAGACGGTGACATGGAGAAAAACACACACAGGGAAGGAAAACAGTGTGACGCAACAAGGAAGTAAGGGAAACTGAGGGCTTAAATACACACACGAGGTAATTAGAGAGACAGGACACAGATGTGCAGAAAAAAGACACAGAGGAACAGAATCAAACTAACAAGACAGGGGGAAGCAAAATGAAGCTCAACAAAAGAGACGCTAATAAAACAGGATGTAAACAAGGGAGTACATAACACAACTTAACAGAATGTAGCGAACAGGATGGCAGGAAAACTGAAATTCATGGGAGTGAACTTTAAACCATAGCTATAAATACCAAATACAAAAAACACCTAAGCAGAAGCATAATGTTAGACAAAAATCAAAACTGCAAAATTACAACAAACTACATCAAACTGAAACAGAAAGTCAAAATCTGAAAGGCCGGGTCCAAATTTGAGGCTCATGACACAAGAAACTGTACGTAGTTATGGAACTACTGGGATCTGGTTACAGCTTGTGTCTGTGGGCCAGGATATCATGGTGCCTTTACTTGCTGCTGAACCAGCTATACAGTTTCACACCACCACGTCATGACACTGTATAGGGACACCAGCTATCCTATTCACTGTGCCCACATGGAAATAGAGGCAAATGGAAAAATCCCTCACTGTCCTGGGAACAATTGCTTTACTCTCAGAGACAAGGTCCTTGTAAAACTGACTGGCAGTGACTGTAGCACCAAATCACAGCAACAGTTACATCAACACACTTTATATTGTGAGGTAAAGACTCTACAATTATAGAGAAAACCCCAGCAATCAGATGAGCCCCTGTGAGCAGCACTTGGCGACGGTGGGAAGGAAAAACTCCCTGCAGCAGAAGCAGGCTCAGGGAGGGGCAGTCATCTGTGGCAACTGGTTGGGGGGAGAGGGGAGGGAGCCAGAACAAGAGACACACTGTGGTAGAGCACCAGAGATTAAAAATAGCTAATGATTGAATGTGGGGTGGTGTAGAAAAACACAGAGAGTGAAAGGAAGTGAGTCAAAAAGAAATACTTGTTGCATCATGGGAAACCACCAGCAGCCCAGGTCTACTGAAGCATAACTGGGAGGATTCAGAGTCACCTGATCAGCCCTGACTATAAGCGTGATCAAAAAAGGAAAGTTTTAAGCCTACCCTTAAAAATAGAGAGGGCGTCCCAAATCCAAACTGGGAGCTGGTTCCACAGAAGAGGGCCTGAAAGCTGAAGGCTCTGCCTCCCATTCTACATTTAAATGCCGCAGGAACCACAAGCAAGCCTGCAGTATTTTTGTCTCACACAGTTTACTGTGTCACATTAGGAAATTTTAGTTTCATGCTCTGATTTGGCAGAGCATGTCAGAGTTTGCCAGGTTTCATGTTTACATAATGCCACTACAAGTGACGTGCAAAGGTCCAACTACCAGAAACAAGAAATTACGCAGTGGTGTGAGTGATGAAGGTGCTCTTGTGCTTAAAGAAGGCAATGGTGCAACAGTATTTCCTGTCTTCTGTCACTTCACAATCTTGGGTCTTTCAGAGTCCTCTGTACTCCTACTGGACATGTTGTCAAAAATCTTTGACAAGTCCCATGCGGGGCTAATATCAGTTATGCAGTATGAGAGTACATAGAAACATATCGTCTGCTCTGATCTAAACTTGAATTATTGCACTGTTCTGGTGAACACTGCAAGATAGATTTTTAACTGTGTCACCTAAAAACAATTCATTCTCGAGCAGTCATCAATTAGCCCCGTACTAGAAGACTGCCATTTTCAAAGGCGGATGATATTTGTCACACCAAAACAGTACCTCTATTTTTGAGTTTTTAAACTGTCTGCCAAATTCCCAGGCCCACTGGACCAGGAACATTTGGCACCGATCTTGTTGTGACAGGGTTGCCGTTTGAAGGGTGAGCAGTGACACAGTGAGTGGGAGCAGGCAGAATTTGGACAATGGTCCTTTATTCTCGGTACGGTTTATTTTTTTTCTCTGCCTTTCTGAGGTAGCAATGCAGTCCAGCGTACAAAGCGAGAGCCCCCTTTCATCCCATCAGCACGACAGAAAGGGCCTTAATGAGGCCTCGTGGGAGGTGTAGTGTTTTTTATTAATGTGACGGCATGTCAGGCAGCAGAGATATGCTGTGTCAGCCAACATGTAGATGTTCTTACCTTGTTCTCCTGATTTAAGTTTAGCAGAAGCATATCAGGTGAACGCTACTCAACTATGAATGTGTGTAAGTGTGTGAGTATATATGGCTACACTGTAACATCTTCTACCACAATAGAAGCAGCTTGGAGGCTCACGCAGGTGGTGACACACAATCAGAGGAATGTTCAGAGATGGGTCATTGTGAGACGGTCACCACAGAGGTCATACTTCTACAGAAAGCTTCTTACCAATGAGCTCAGTATTAAGTGAACTATGGATGCACAATAGACATTTTTTATAAGTATAAAAAGCCAAAGCCAAGAGAATTTCGACTCTTTACAAGCATCTGCACAGCCAACATGCTCACACAAAGATAGCCAAGAAAACAAAGTGATGTTAAAGTTGAGTGTGTGCTGAACCCAGCCTGGCAGCCAAAGCTTGAACTTCAACAGGAAACAAAGGCAGTGATGAGCAATCAGGCTTGTAGGCTCTATTTCTATCTGCAAATGTTTCTACAGTAGAATCGCTGTGGCGATCATGGCAGTCATATTGCTCTTGAAGGCATCCACACTCGGTCGTACTTGGTTTGGCCAAAACAAATCTGTAAATGGAAACCAGACACTGGCACAACACATTCACACTCAGGGAAATCTGAGCCATGGTTAAAGTGTTTTTCAAATATCTGATGGAGAATCGAAGCTTTCCCTCACGAAGGTGTATGTATAGACTGAGAACTGCTGTCTAATATAGAAGAGGCACTGAATGTGTGCATGTTTGCACGTTTAGATATGGTGGCACACAAAAACAATGAAACAAATCTGGAAGGCCTCAATGAATGCTGAGTGTGTGTATGTGCATAATTGTGTGTGTGTGTGTGTGTGTGTATGGGCACGCATACACACAAGAGGCACACAAAAGAGAAAGAAGTAGGGCATGAAAAGTCTCCATGTGAAAAACGAATTTATTAATACTTCAAAATAGAAGCAGGTCAGTGAGCAATTGCTACTGATGGGAAACTACTCATTGAGGAACTTCATATATCTTCCTCAAGCGTCAACTCATGTATGTTTACCTCTTTTTACTTCACCATTCATGTCAAAATGCTGGACATCAATTAACTGGAGTAATGTTAATACTTAACTAAAATCAGAAGTTTATCTAAGGAACGAGCATGTAACCGATATCAGTGACAAACGTAGGCTCAATGTTGACATGGCATTCAGCTGAGAGAGCTTATATTTGCATAGAAATGTTCTGACACTTTGCATAAAAGAAGTATGTACGCAAAATCACCATTGGATTCATGAAACCTGCACGCCTGCCTATTTGGTTCTTACCACTGTGCATATGTTAGTGCATCAGAATCAACTGGTGCATATTATCTGCACACTGTCATGCCCCCATTTCTCTAAATAAGGAAAAGCATTTACCTCAAGGTGAAGTCGAGAATGTGGTGTTTCCACCAGAGTGATGACAGTTTAAAAAAAAAAAAATAGAGAGAGAGGCTTCGGCTGATGGAATGAAGGTTCTGAATAGTGTGTTTCCCTTGAGACACTCACTGTGGCTCAAGTAAAAAGAAAAAAAGTTTGAACATCAAAGTTGATGTGAGGAAAAGCTTAACAGACTATAAGAAAAAGAAGAAAACAGGTGGCGCAGAAATGGTCGTCCAGTCTACCGGCCTGAAAGGAAAAACACACTGCAAAGAAACATGTGCCGATTTTCCAGCATCCATGGGATGTGTCAGGAAATTGGACCGTAAGTGATGGCAGCCAGCAATGATAGAAGTTATTTTTAATGAAAGATGAGATATAGATTTTGTTGTAGAAGTAGGAGTAGTAGTAGTAATATTGCTATTAATAGCATTAGGATGAGTAGTAGTAGTAGTACAGTATAAATAGCACTCAGTTTAAAGACGCATGTTCATGTTTTCTAAGATAGTCCGGGCTTCATAATTGGTTTGAGCTTATTAGGCACTTCTAAAGTTGTTCCTAGAGTGCAAACAAATTCAGGTTTGAAATTATTGTGGAATTACTGATTTGTGCATGAAACATTCATTGAGACAGTTTATGCACTATTTTTATGTTTTTTTAATACGTTTTTTTTACTTTATTTTTTTTTAGTCTGACTTATTGCTGGCAATTCAATTCAATTTAATTCAATTCAATTCAGTTTTATTTATAAAGCGCCAGTCACCTCAAGACACTTTATATTATAAGGCAAAGATCCTGCAATAATTACAGAGAAAACCCAAGAATCAAAACGACCCCCTATGAGCAGCACTTGGTGACAGTGGGAAGGAAAAACTCCCTTTTAACAGGAAGAAAACTCCAGCAGAAGCAGGCTCAGGGAGGGGCAGCCAGCTTGGGGCTGAGCGGAAAAACAGGACAAAAGACACACTATAGAAATGTGGACCGAGTTCTCACTGAAGTTTTACAGGGAATGAATGGCTCGTAACAATGAGCCAGACACCCCAATTTCCCCATAGTATACCCAGAGGGACGCAGTCAAATGCCTTCTCCACGTCACCAAAACACATATAGACTGCATAGGCAAACTCCCGTGGACACCTGAAAATCCTTAAGAGGATAAGATCAGCATTCTCTGATCAGAATGAAAACTGCATTGTTCCTTTAAATCTGAGGTTCAACTAATGGACAAACGCTCCTTTCAGCACCCTGGCCATGACCTTCCCAGGGAGGCTGAGGAGTGTGATCCCCTATAGCTGGAGCAGATCCTCTTGTCCCTCTTCTTGAAGATGGAAACCACCACCTCAGTCTGCCAATCCAGTGGCACCGCCCCAAATCTCCATGCAACATTCCACAGGTATGTCCAGCTAGAGAGCCCTACAATGTCCAGTGCCTTCAGGAACTTAGGGTGAACCTCATCCACCCCAGGGGCCCTGACATCAAGCAGGGCCCCTGGGGTGACCTCAGTGACCTCGCCCCTAGTGATGGTCAAGGCATACCCCTTGTCTCTAGACTCCACTTCCTATACAGAAGGCGTGTCAGTGGGATTAAGGAGGCCCTTGAAGTATTCCTTCCACCACAGCTTTGGGTGGAGCTGTTGTGCACTGACTCCTGTTTCTCATCTCCCAAGCAGAATCATATAGTAGATAGTAAACATTCACGCATTTCTATTTGGCTGTAATTTATACAGTCAATGGTAAACTAATTTATTTACATTAATAATAATGCTTAATAACCACCCAGCCACCTACCCAGTGGGAGGAGCCAACAATATAAACTAATATCACAGATGATCAGGGATCATAACTGGCATCTGATGATGTCAGCGGCTCAGGCAAAGTATTGTCAGTCTGTTCACCACTTTGGTCCAACCTCAACAACTATGGGATGAAATCCTATAAAATTGCATGGATCATTTATTTACATTAATATAAAAACCACTGAGCAGTGAATTGAATTACATTAATCATCAAGTTTCTGCTGGAAAGCCTTGGGTCCTGAGGTTCATGTGGACATAAACCACCTACCTAAAAATTGCTGTATTGTTGGTTGTTACTCTAGAGCCCCCTGCTGCTTAGTTTATGCATCTTTTCTACCATAATTAATTCCAGTGCTCAAACATGTTTCCACCATTAAAAAACTTGCGGCAGCTCAAGTATTTTGCTGGACCTGAAGTTGGAGCCACTGTTATCACTGTCTTTGGTAGGCCCTGCAGCAAGAAACCAATTAGAGCATTTTCCCAATTTTTGCCTGACAATGCTATTGAAGGTTTGTTTTTTTAAACGCAATGGGAAATAGACGGAATCTTCAAAAACTCATGAGGCAGAATTGGTGACATACCAGCACCAACACTGGCACCAAGCCAGTGGAAGTGGAGGATAAGAGTTGTCTTTTCTAAGAACTGTCTCAAAAATCTTTGGGACAGTTTGCGTGTGAAAGTGGGAAAAATTTAACTTGATCAAAAAAAAAAAATAAATGCCACAAATTCGACCTGTGAAATGACGCAGTCAGCGCGAAAGGCTGTTTTTTTTAACGCAGCAAACATTTGCACAAATTTTAAGTCCTTTAGGGGGAATTGTAATAATTTTGGTGATGTCAGAGCTTTTCTTCCCGGTTCCATCATCATGTCAAAATACCCACAAAATTATGGTAAAAAGACTTTTGGGACGCTAACTGCCAAAAAAGAAAAACTTCAAATGTAACTGAACTTATATTTGTATTGTGATTAAGACAGCAGGAAATTTTACTTTAATTGTGCACAGAGGTGTGCTATAACATTTCACTCTGTCTACAAGTCTGATGAGGAGATGAGCCAATAAACCTTTGTTTGATGTTCAGCCTTCTGAACATAAGGCTTGCAGGTGTTAATATTACCAGTCTCCTAACCTCACATATTACATGTTAGACATTTAATACCAACACTGCACAAAATATACACTGTATTGAGAAAATGACAAAATTGTGTCGCAAGCTGTTGCTGTCCTGTTTCCCTGCGGTGCCCCCTGCTCTGGCCTGCAGAAGTGAGCGGGGTTCTTTCAGTCCAAACTCCAGTTAGCTCCACTGTCGCTCACAACCTGCCTAAAATAGCTCAAGTCTGGCCTGGGCAACACAAAGAGGTTTTCTCTGGAGGCCCTGTCCTATTTCAAATCAATATGAAAGCACGATTGTCTCCAATCCAACTGTGGTACATCAAAAGTAAGAAAATGATCACGCAGAGAAAGACAACAGTTACCTGTATATCCAAAAAGGCTGAGATGTGGGCTATGAACAGGCTGCAAATGAGTAGAAAAGAGAAGGAAGGACACGCACATCCACAGAAAATTAAAGGCTTGGTGCTGGGCAAAAAAACAATGGAAACAGAGAAAAGAAGGTTCCAGCACCAACACCAGCAAGGCTCCAGAACAGTAATATTGAATCAAAACCTTAAGAGTGAGTGTGACAATGTTTCAGGCGTGAATTGCCCTTCCTCAGACATTATACCGTATCATCTGATTTTAAGATGCCTTCCAATCAGAGAAGAGGAAAGGCATTGAACAAACCTGTCCCAAATCAGCCATCAGCATGAAAGAAATTATATGAATACAATAAGATCTAATGGTATAAATATACAATGTGTATCCATATTTATTGTTATATGCTTATATATATATATA
>VUQK01016295.1:6315-33444 GCA_015106715.1 Bujurquina vittata
TCCATCCCAGACACTGTCAGAAGTCAGTCACATTGCATTTAACTTGATCCACTGAGATTATTTATGATTATCAGATTAAAGATTTTTCCTTTGATGCATGATAAATTTGATTCAGTGGCTCAACGGTTTCTGTCTTTTGAGTCTCCTAGTGTTTCTTCTCCTTCTGATGCCGGCTGATCAGGAGCTGCTTCAGGACACTTTGATGTTAGAGGTCAGAGGTGACTCTGCTCAGACCAAACACATGAGCTGATCCTCTCCATCCCTTAAGAGCCTTCTGCATATAAATGCAACAACATGACTCAACCGAATGCCACTGCGCAACACTTTATCCAAACCCTGTGCACTGCAGGCAGCACAAGAAATAAGGAATTCACGGATTTCTTTAAAGATAATATTCTGCACAATCCTATAAGTCTCTAACATTTCACTGCTTTTTTATTAATCTCTGTTAACATCCTATATTCAGACTCAAACTATCTGCACTTCAGTTAAGATTTCCGATTCATCTGTTGCTAGTTCAAGCCATCCATCCATCTTCTACCATCTTTATCTGGGCAGAGGCAGCGGTGGTGAAAGAACAAAAACTTTCAAGCCTTTTTAATTCATTCTAGTAGAAATTCAGGTCTTTATCGGCATGCTCTGTGGACTTTCAGTCAGCTTAGGTAACATAATAACATGGTTAAGCTAACAATGACAGCTTCAGTCATCAGCAAAGGTAACTCTACACTAAAAGCCACAGGTTCTGTCAGCAACACATTCAATTCAGCTGTTTAACACTTTAAAACCCCCACTCATACACTTAGTCCCAAGGCTGCAATGAAGTATACCAGACACCAGACAAGACTTGAAGGTAAAAAAAAATAAAAAAATCTATCCAGACTAGGTTGCCCTTCTGCTGAATTTCAGGTTTGACTGCCTAAAAGCTGATTCTGTCACCATCTACGTGGTCCTATGTTGCTTTCTGATCTGTAGGAATGTTTTCATACATGCATTAACTTTAATAGCTCTACTACGGCCTTTTTTACAGCCAGCTCACTGCAGGAACTGGTCAACCTCATATAGGGTCTTTTTTAGCTCCTAAATGAAATAATAGAACAATTGGTACTCGTATAGCACATTTCTACTGTAAGTGAGCACTCACAGTACTTTTTACTACAAGCCTCATTCATCCAATCACACACTCATTCATACAAGTAATCCCTGTGAGCGAAAAGATTAGGATTCAGTTATTTCTACTCTTGAAGCTACTCTTGTGCAAAAAAGACCCCAATCATCTCCATGAGACGGAGATGGTGCGCTATAACTCTGCTAACAATTCGTGATTTAATGCAGTCAAGTTGTTGGTCTCTTTGTGATAATACAGCGATCTACTGTGATAAAACAGGGAAAAACACAAATCTATTATTGTCTACATACTCAGAAATTCACATTTAACTACTTGCATTCAGGCAGAACCTCATAGATCTGAAACAGAAATGCAGAAATTCCTTCACAAGTGATGATGTAGCTGATGCAGGACAGCAATCTCCGAAATAACATCGGCGCTTAGCAACCTTTTATATCCTCTATTGCAAAGAGATGCGTTGCAGATGAGTTGCACTCATTGGCACAGACTGACTCAGCCTGATTGCAACATGTTGGCCATCTGTCTGCGTTTATAAATTAGATTGCAATTAATTGCAAACGTTCACCAAGCAGTCCAAGTTGGATCACATTTGTTTGGCGCCAGGTTGCCTCCCACCAGGCGACCTGTGCCTCGTGATCAAAAATGGTCTCTCAGAGGCTGAGGGTGTTGCATGCTCAATCTCTGGATGACAAGCTGGTTGCTGCAACTACTCGCAATTGGTTGCCGAACACGAAAAGATTCAGGGCAATCACTGGACAACCACTGTTTTCTTCCAAGTCCTGAGGAGGCTGCATTCCTATTTTTTTCTATTGTGACTGAATCATTTATGGGAGGTGTCAGGCAGCTAAAACATCTCATTTCAGACTAACTGAGGGGAAGCATCACGGACAGCACAAGATAAATAATGATTTTCTTTAACTGTGAATCATGCAAAGCTACTCCAGTATAGCCAAAGAATAAACATGTAGAGTTGAAGATGAGCAAAATAAATTAACTTTAACAATTGTCTTAAACAATAAAACCATAAAAAAGAGCAACAGTGAAGTCCAGGCTTTATTGAGCCTATATGTATGAGCAAGAAAATAAAACATATTGACTTGTCAAAGGTAAATATAAAAATCATTACCAACCACTCGCTGGCTCTCCCCTCAGAATTCCTACCAGGAAAAAAAAGGAAATAGTTGCCAGGATCTTTAAAGTGGATACTTACATACAGTCTTTTTATTTCATCCAGTGGAACATCACTTATTCAGTCTAAGAGGTTAAAGGCTTTAACGAATGGGATGAAGGCAGATTTTTTTCTTGATAAATACAAGGACATATCAGCTTCCACACAGAGGCTGCTTTACTCCTTTTACAACTACAGGCCAGATGAACTATGATCCATTAATGTTTTGGGAAGACTAAGCTGTTTATTATATTGACACACTTACCCTATCATTATTCAGCGAGCACAACTGTAAGAAGGTTGGTGAAAAGCTCTCAAGAGCATAAAAGCCTGAGTGGCTTGTCAAAGTGCAGCTTGTCTTGTTTGCTGCTGCCAAGAGTAAATAGCAGGCAGTCCATTTGCCAAAAGAAAGCGTCAGACCATCTCAATGACTGGCTTGCCATTCATAACAAAAACTGAAAATGCATCCTGTAATATACAGCAAGTGCATGGGAATGTCCAGTCTTGCAAAACAGCTGGACCGCCACGGGACAACATATTGACAATGATGGATTTTTCCTTTACCACCCAGCAGGAAGGCCTCACGGGGGTATATATTGTCCCATCATTCACACAATGCATGCATACACACAAATACACACATACCCTCCCCACAGAGGGAGGGTAAAGATGGCCTGAGTGTGCTACTCTTGGACTGTCAGCCCTCTTTGATATGAGCAGAGCACAGGAAATTCCTCAAATGTGAAATATGCCTCCGAGAGGCCCGTTTAAAACAGAGACGTGATTTGAGGAGAAGGAAAGAGAGAGGAAGTGGAGGGACTGTGCGTTACAGGGAAGCGGGGTGGGTGAAGGGGGTTGATACAAAGACTCTGGAGGAATTTTGGGGTGAGAACGCAGTCAAGTGTTTTTAAGGACTTGAATAAATTTGTGCCTGTCTGAGGGCGTGTGCCTGTCTTACAATAAATGCTGTATATATTAACTGTCTGCCAGGTTTGTGTGAACACTCCAGCTCACATGTGCCTGGCTTTACACTAACCACAGGGTGTAGCCGGAGGCTTTGAAGTCGTCCCTACACCCTGAGCTGAACTCAAACACAGGCTACTGTACAAGATCCTGTATTACTCCATGGAAAAATCACAACATGCTTTTAACTTACGGAGAACACTGGCCTCTCTATTCCCTGTGTAAAACTTCACTAGGCAGAAAAGGGTGAAAAACTGATGAATTAAGTTCTGGAAAAAAATACATTAAAAAAGTTCCAATCAAATTTATATCCAACCTTGAGATGCTAAATAGAGTAGTACTTGTACAGCACCTTCCTACTTTGCTGAATAACAGTGCGCTTCCTTCTGCAAGTGTATTTCACCCAATGGCATCCACAGTCATACAACATTTTCTGATAGTTGCACATACACAGACTACGATGCATTCGGGGCAAGTTTAATATCTTTCCCAACAATACCTCAGCACACAGACTGGAGGAGACGGAGATCGATCGATCCAGATGACCCTATCTACCAACTGAGCCACAGCTGCCCTTTCACAATCCTAATTTTGTCCGACCCAAAGAGCCAAACCCAAAGACGCTTTCTTCATAAGTTGTTAACTAAGATCCAAGAATCTATTGATGGTCAGTTTGTAACAATATCTAATTATGTAATATGAAAATGGAATGCTAATTTAGTTCAGGAAGACTATCAATTCAAGACAGTATTGTGCCATGTTTAATAGGTAGCAATTTGTCAGCATTTATGGGGAATTAATTAATTAATATTAGCCAGAAGGGTTTCAGGAGATTAAACTGGATTTCTTCTGGCTAATGTTAGCTATGTTAGGCTGAGAGATTGGTCGACTGCCTCGCAACATTCAGATGCTAAGGAAAAAAGTCTATGTCCCTGACAGTTGGCCAGTGGTTGCTCGAGGTTGTGAGTAGTTGCTCGCGTAAAATTGGTATACCAAAAACATCCTTGAGCTTGCTTTGGCCACTAGCAGGTTGCTGCAGTTGTCAATAGTGTGTATGTACGATGCCAACTCCTTTGCAAACACTTGTTGTCCAAGCTATATGGGAAATTTTAAAACATTCGAGGTAAACTGGAAGGAGTGGAAGGTCTGCCTTATCGCTGCAACCAAAATGTATCATAAAGTGTAACTTCTAATTTGAAGGAGAATGTTCTGCATTTCTAGTTTCAACCTTTTCACTGCTTGACGAGTAGTTTGCAAGTGTTTGAAACAAGTTGCGGTCTTCTGTGAAAACTGCTGGCGACCATGGCACCCGGCTAGCAACCAAAGCAATCACAAGGAGGTTTTTGGTGCAGTATCGTATACCTAACAACTGCCCACAGCCTCCAGCAGCCTCTCAACAACTGGTTGGTTTTTACTTCACCAGCTGCCAGATGATCATCGGCAGGTCTCTAAACCTGTTTGACTGGCGCCTTAGCTCTTAGCTTATTTGCACATATAGGCAAATCACTTGCTACCTGATGTAGAAGCAGCTGGCTAACCCTGATTTCTTAAGTGCTCATAGAGCACTATTTATCTATGGCTAATATCAAATTCATTACAGGACTTCACTGAGTCACACTAGCTATATCCATCTTGTACACTGTCAATGCTGCTGTATGTTGTTATCTGCAGTGCTGTAGGGAAAGAATGGCATTTAGGCAAAATGTTTAGGAGCAAGCGTAAATGTTCGACCTGAGTGACATCCCTCATTGAAATCTGTTGCTGTTGGAGGCTACAGAGAAAGTCAGTGAAAATCTGTTTTTTTAGGTTAGGCAACGATTGTTATATGAAATGGTACAAACTGGACCCTAAGAACTAAACTGCCTGCTAATGCAACCATGCTAAACCTCTGTTGAAGAACGTTAGCCTCAGGTGCCTCATTTTCCAGCTGAAGTGATCTTTCGGTTCTGCCTTATCTGCAGGGTGCCTGAATGCAGCAAAGCAAGCAAATAATCGAGCAAACAGAACAAAGGTCATTCTGCGCCGAGGCCTACGGAATGCACAGCAAAGGCAAACTAAATGGAAATGAGGATGGCAGAATGTATCGAAGGTGCCAAAAGAGTTAAAAACCAATTCCACTATTGCCTACCCTTTGTTGCTCTGCATTCGCCTCGAGTCTTTTACTAATAATGCCATCTCTCTGTGGACCACTTCAGGAGCAGGTTACTGGCAAAGAAAGGTAGACAGAGGTAATTTCTAGCATAGATGTCCCCATTTCTAAGCCTTTTCCTGCTCAGGGGAGATCAGAACCTTGGTGTCCACATGCCATCTGTTCTAAATTAGCACCTACGCAGGGAGCACTGAGATCTGGGCACCAGTGGTCAAACGCTGGGGTTTAAAGTCCTGAAGCTCCAGCAGCACAGGACAGTGTCAGATACTGGTGAAGTGGAAGTGAGCTCTTTACCGTTTTCATGTTTTATTTACACATAAGCAAAGGCAAATGAGGGGCAGCAGAGGTCGGACAGTTGTTTGGACTAAGTACCAAATTACTTCCTGAACAAGTTGCACTGTTTGGGCTTTATCTGAGTAAGAATAATGAGTCAGAAAAAGCAAATAAAGACTTTTCATTCACAAAAACACCTCCAAAACAATTAATTATTACGCTCAAAGTCAATTCAGGAATGGCACACACACCAGTTTAGATGACACTGGACTATTAGCATAGCTTTTGGTGGATTGAATATTTCAGTCCAGATGTTGGCTTGTTTCTGCACAGAGAAGTGTGAGAGTGAGACGATAAGATCTGCAGAGCTGCTGTGGCGTCCAGGCTTGGAGGAGAGAGGACACACGTGTCACTTAGACTGACTGAAGAGCGGAAGTTTCTGGAAGTCATCAGGCAGGGCGGAGGGGGCCAGCTGCGCAGGACTTTTACTGCAGTGGAGGAGGATGTGACAGCACGCCATGCAAACTGCACACACACACACATCCACACACTTAGCACTGCCCAATGATATACAGTGTCCATTCAAATATAGCAAATGAACACTCACATGTAGAAAATACTACTTGCTGAAAAACATAAAAATATGTTGAGGGAAGAGGAAAGAAAAAAAAAACCCACATCCTGGGCTGGCAGGTCAGCCGCCTGACATGCAAACACGCAGCCATGTGTTAGCACCCATAAATGACAAACACGTGGAAACACATCTCCGAGCTGGAGTCAACAGCTGTCAAGTCTTATGGGGTAACTCTGTCATTCAGGCTGTGCACGAGAAACCGCCCTGTCAGTAAAGCATCCAAACCTTTCTCCCCCCACAACAAGAATGAGTCATGGTAGGAGGCTCGGGAATAGAAATGATGTTGATTTTTGGCTGTGCTGAATGGGGAAAAACTGCAAGCACCACCCTCATGATAAATGAAAAACAATGTGTTATGTTTTGACATCTATTTTTATTGAGAGCAAACCTTCAGTGGCTGCCATGGGGCGTTCATGTGGTTGTGCATGTTGTACGCCATTTAAAGCAAGGCAGACCATTTCGTAAACCACTCTTTTCCATTTTCGTGGATGCAACTTTTACATTATTCCAAGCAGCCAAAGTGATAGCAAGTCTTTTGCATCAAAAAACTAATATTTTCTTACCGACTACCTCCCATATATTAAATTGCTCATGGCTGTTTTGCGCTTCTACACAATAATTAGTATGTTATTTACTCCAACATAAAACATATTTAAAGCAAGTTATTATTGCTTAAAAGGGTACCTACTATGCTCATTCGCACCACCATATTTTGCATGATTCCCAGTTTAAAATCAAAGCTGAGCCTTGTTGAGGCTAATAGGCAACCAGTTTGTTCCAACCATTGTACATCACCAAGATATCAAAATAAATGACACCAGCTACAACATTGCTCTATAAATGTCAGACTGCTCATTTAGGTAACAATGGCCAGTGGTTTTGAAGTGTTAACACTGTAACTACTAACGTCTGAGTAATTTCAGCCTGCAAGTCAACTGCTTGTGTCCCAACTCGGTCACTCAACGCTTGACTCAGTGATGTCACAACCAGCAGAGCTCAACATACTAGACTGCTAGCTGAGTCTGTCCCCCATATTTAAGTTTTTGTTATTTAGCATTATATTTAACGATCAGCTCCACTCACCACTTTCCTGCTTTCTTCTCTTCTTCCTCTTGTTCTCCCTTTCCTTTTTCACTCCCAGACAGATAACTCGTCTTTGTTTTCATCGAGTCACTGAGCTGAGTGTTCTCTGTTGTTATTTAAACAGACTCATGTTTTCCACCTGCAGTGGGAGTGCGTGGAATCAGGTGGGGTGCCCTTAGGGAGGTCAGGTCTCTCCTACTGTCACTGCAAACTATGCACAATACCACAGCGGTAGTTTGAAGATTATCAGCCCTTGGGGGCCCCTTGCTGACCTGGGGCCCCAAGCAGTTGCCTGCCTTCTGTGGGTTACTTGCACGTACGCTGAAGTTATTTGAAACTTTGGCCATGTTTAACATGAGCATCTGCCAATGCAGCTGGAGAAAGTGAGGAAAAGTGCGTGTTAATAAATGAGAGGACATGCTCGGCCTGCAACGGTTTAGTAGGGGTGGGATTCGAGAAGCGGTTCCAGAATCATGTGCCTGCAGGATTATCAGATCCCTTCATCAATGCTGACACGTTTTATCGATGGCTGCAAAACAATGATGTCAAACTCATGGCAGGGGAGCTTTTACACACTCTGCTTCTACTCTGTGCCAGGATCCAAGGTTTCCCAACAGAACACTGCATTGTAATAAGATGGTGAATCCCTTCTCCTGCAATGGTTTTAATATTCTGACTGATTGACACACGCTTGAAGCTGTGCAGCATGTAAAGTAAAAGTAGTCTGTAGTCAGGAAGCTAAAACGTATTCAGTCCTTCATAGATGAACTACAGCGCTGCGGGCAAGTAATGAAGGGTGTCAAAGTGCACCAATGTTGACACAAACTGGATGACAATCAACTCAAACAGTCATTTTAATAGCAAACATGGGTAGTCATACTTGCATATTTCCTGTTGCCAGGAAGCATCTCAGCAAAGCCTATCACCTTGAGGTACTCTAAGTGCACACTATTAGCATAAATGATGCAGCAATATTGTGGTGAGAGTGAGAGGCGAAGCAGGGGGAGGCAGTGACATGTTCAGGCTCTTGAGGACTCAGAAGTAAGAGCCAGTGTGTGTGTGTGTGTGTGTGCGTGTGAGTGTGTGAGGGGTGAGCGTGGGGTGTTGAATGGGAATCAGTTATGAGATTCCATTAACAAAATAGGATAGAGTGAATACTGAAGACAGAGGTATTAAGAGTGCAGCATCCCAGATACAATACACCAGGAGGACGAAGCTGATAATGACTTCCTGCACTTAAGGGGTTCAAGGCTGAGGTCATTCACCATTAACTTTACTTGACATTTACATGCTCTGAGCCGGCCGCAGCTCAGGAAGTGTCTCTCTTATTACTTCTGCGGTCTCTGTAGAGTCTGATTTGCCAAAGTGTCAGATAACAGAACATGAAAAGTGGTCTAGTTCATGTCCAGTGAGGGTGCATCTGTCAGGACTCAATCATACGTTTTGAATGACCCACTGAAAATCAAATTTCTCAGTCACTTACAATGGCCAAGTTAAAGTAGTAAAAGTAGGAAATCTTATTCAAGTGAAGGTTCCACAATTTAACCCAGACAATAATGTAGTGCTCAGCTGGGGATGGTGTGTGGGCTCCAGGTTTGTGTGGGGTTCAGGAGGCTGCCGTTATTGCTGCAAAGTGCTTTGTTTCCATGACACTGAGATGAGTCACTATGGCTACGGCTACGCCGGGGAACACAGTCAAATGAAGAAGGAAGACCCAAGGACTGCGATGGTGGTGTTGTTATTGACAGAGAGGTAATGTACTGGGAAATAAAACGCTGTACTCTATGAACTTACAGACGGTGTTAAACGCTTGTAAAAATTGTGGTGTGTCATGATTTTTAAGGAACCTGATGTTAATAACCAGACACTTTTTAATAAGCTGCAGTATTATCCTATTCAGGCAAAACCTCAGCATCACTACTGGCATAGGAGGTGAAGAAGTTGAAACTGGAAGGTTTTTCCAGAAAGTCCCATCTTTTCAAGCTGTTGCAACCTTTCCTTCTGTATAAACTGGGAAATGCTGAGCTTCTGCAATGATACATCATTGAAATGGTGGCAAAAACGGACTTAATTGTACACTTGTGTCTTCAACCCAACCACTGCAGCCATGGCGCACTCTATGCATGGCCAAAAGGAAAGTCCGCACATCAGAGAAGCTCCTGGAGGAAATTTTATTGCCAAAGCCTCAAATTGACATTTTGGGCACAGCTGCTTTTCTTCAGACTTGCACTCTATGCATGGGCAATGGACCCTAGTATAACAGACCTCATTTTCTGCACGAGACCTCGTGGTTTGGCCAAAGAGACCGGTCAAAATGACTCCAAAGAGCAGCTTTTGCCAGTGGATGTGACGTCACTTTTGGCACAGTTCACGAGGGTGAGAACAGTGAGTACATAAGGTGGGAATGAGAGAAGAAAAACTCCTGTGACAGCAGATATGATATGTGATCACGTCAGAGAGCATGAAAATGAGGATTTTGGGTAAAGATGGTTTGCAAAGCTGTTTGCAGATGCACAGTAAATACAGGCAGGCTAAAGCAGCTTAAAAACATGCTCTTTGTGAGATGCACAAAAGGGTATCAGTTGCAGTCTGTAGATCTGTATGGGTCTCCTAACTGCAGACTAGATTTATTCAACCAGCACTTAAAAAAATGACCTCAATCAGTTATCCAAATCATCTGATTACAGTTTATATGTGTACACTAAATAAAGAATAAAAACGGCTAAAAACGGTAACATGATGGCAGGAATCATACGCTATCATAAAGAAAAAAAGTCTGACTTTCTGAATAGCAATATTCCTCATCAGCTGAATTAACTCCTTATTCATTTGCAACAAAAGAGATGACAGAGTCAGAGTGACACTCTGCTGGACAGACAGGCTGACTGATCCCTCTGCAGGTGAGTTCATCTGTCAGAAAGAGACATCGAGCGCTGGTGTCAGTGCATCATCAGCAGTGCTGCACTCGCCAGCTCTGCAGCGGAGTGACATCGTCTCCAATGCAACTGACTGAGTGTCACTTTGGCTTTACATAACTGGACACACACATATGCATACCCACACCCGCAGTGACAGGAATTCACACACACACATGCTCGGTACTGCCATGTGCAGACAGAATGATGCGGGGCAGGGCGTTGTGTTTTCATTGCTCAGATGTGGATGCAGATTAAAGCATCTTGAATCTCCAGCTTTTTGCCTTTTGTGGTTCCCAGCACAACTGTTCACATGTCTTTTGATGGGATGCCACTCAGCACAGGAAATAGTTGGGCCTGAGAACATACAAGCTACCGCCGATAAAAAAAAAAAAAGAGATGCATTCCACGTCTCCCTCAGTTCGAAAAACACGGAGCTGTGCTGAATTAGCGGTGGGAATACGGTAGATAAAGGCTGGTGGAAGCAGGACGTTGTGCGTCAACGATCTGAAGGGTTTACTTTCCTGTTTGTATTAGCTCTGAGTTCAGTTTTCATCTGATCTCAGCCAGGAGAGGCATGTGAGGGGCTGGGTACTGTGTGTACTTTTAGAGACGTTTATCACAGCAGTTATCAGGACAGAAATGCTTTCATTTACATTTTTTTTTTTTTTTGTCGTTCAAGGGGTTTTATTGAATTGGACTGTCCATTACCATTGTGCATTATGATGGGACCTCATGGTTAAGTTAACCAGCTGCACCAGCTGCGCCTAACTGCAACTGTTTTGATGAACACAGACATTTCACCACATGTCTTCCAAGCAATTGAATTTAGGCTTTGTTCCGGAGGGGAGTTGTTTTACATAAAAATAGACAGGCTATATAATATTCAAGACAGAACTGCCTTCTAAACACAGGCTACCACCATGAGGAGAAACTTCCAGCTGCCAGTGCCAAAATACACTCTATTATGTCATCCTCGAGCTGCAAATCCAAGCACTATCCCACACACACCAAGCCTGAGAAGTGTTCCCACTCAAACAAGTGGGAGCCAAACTTCAGCCGCTCTAAACTTACATGTAAATCACATCTGCTTCATTTGATCAGCTAAAAGACCGTCAGTTTTGAGCGTCCCACGGCGCCGCAGCAGCAGTGATTAACTCATCAGGCCGGAAGGCTCTTTGACCAAACCATGAGGGGGTCATGCAGAAAACGAGGTTTATTATGCTAGGGTCCATTGCCCCTACATAGAGGGGATTTTTTTCTGAATCTCCTCTATAGATGATGCCCGTGTGGGGAAAGACAGGGGGGCTTGAGGGGAGGGATGTAGTGTGCCTAGATTAGGGGGAAAGGGTGGCAATCTGCCTGGGTTTTCTCTTAGACAGTAAGGCATCATCGCGGTAGAAAGCAGATGGCGGAGGATTAGCATCTGAATGTGGGCATGCTGATCCACAGGGGGTCCCTGCTACTCCTCCTGCTTCCCCACAGGGGATAGGTGAGCTGACGAAAGGAAGGCTCTGGAATGACAAAAATCAATAATTGGAGACCCGTGGAGCGTTGACAAAAGAACTGGGAAAAGCTGGTGGATTTAAACAGAGAAGCAGCTAATTACCAACTCTTCCTCAGAACACGTCACTCCGACATTTTTACCGCGGCCTTCCGACGACAGTGCAGAATCAAAAAGACACACAATACAAAAACAAGCCTGAGATGGCGATCAAGCTTAAAGCTAGATAACATCAGGACACAGCCCACGTGAAGCTGCTTTGAAGGTCACGGGTATACTCTTTGGACTTGTGCCATATGTCCAGGGAAAACATGCTGGTATCAACAATGAGCTCTATTTGTGACAGAGATTTCAAGCTGCATGGCTTTCTACAGGTAACCCAACTGAAAGTCATTTGCATGCGGGAGAAGCAAAAGGAAACCGCAGAAGAAAAGCAGATATATCTAAAACATTTTGCAATCTGCACAGACTCCGAGCACAGCGGGAGTTTGTCCCCTAGCTCGAGTAAAATACTGGCTCTCGGGCTTCTGCATGAAAAAAGTCAGGCAGTTTAAGGGTAGAGGAAAAACACAGAAGATAGGTTTGCTGCTCCCAGAAGACCCGAACCTGAATGGAATTTGCTGTATTAGCTGTGCCATCTATAAAACCTTTAAAAAAAAGACACCGAATGTAAGGTTTACAAGAGAACGGGGGCCATATATGATGTAGATGCCAAACTATATACCGTATAACTCAAATAATAAATAAGAGGAGATGACTTATGGAAAAACTTTATTGCCAATTGGCTCAGGAAAGCTTTTCATTATCATTATTATAAGAATTATTTGACTTTAAACATTCAATGCAGCGCTGTGGTGTTTTTACTAACACTTTCTGGCTTTTCACATATTTATAACAACAAGTTTCAAGTATTCCAGATGTGCCATGTGAAAATATGTGGCTCTGATTCTTCGGTTTATTGCCAGTTTATCACCAGACACTGTCAGCAGCCACACTGGGTCAATGGCACCCAGAAATACAAATCTCTCCTTAAGAAAAAAAAGCTGTCACCAAGCTCACTGTGGAGGAAAACAGCAGTCCCCTTCCCCTGAGGCCTAAATAAAGCTCCAGGCTCCTTTTCTGAAAAGATTTATGCTGTTTGATTTAATGAGGTGACCCGAAGCAGTCGTCTCCCAGCCCACCTTCAATAGGCGATGCCTTGGGGATGCAACATAGCTGGGCCCTTTAAAGTGCAAGAGTGGCTAGCATTACACAGAATAATAATATAAATAAAATTAAAAAACAAGGAGACAGTCTTTTGTTCCAATCGGAATATTGAAATGAGCATGTACAGGGGAAAAGAAAGGAAGAGGGCAGAATGGGAACCAAAAAAAGAGGACAGAAAATGCTGTTTTCTAGGCTTCTGTCTGTATCCTTTTACTACACAGCGAGACACAGAGGGGCTACACACTCAAAAGGGTCATTCCTTTGAGGGGCTGGTTTCCATGGCAGGGGTTGCCCTGGTGAGCTGAGGGGGGATCTCGATGGTCCCAGTGGAGCAGTACGCCCTGTCAACACTTCAAATCAATAGAGAGTCCAGGTTGGAGGATACGTGTGAATGAAAGATCAACGGCGGTGTTGCACAAGAGCCCACAGCTTCAGTATTAATTAAGCTGTCTTGTTCAATTGAATCCATTTCTTGCCTATAAATATCAGAAAACTGCAACTTTTATTTAGTCGTTGCAGCTCTAGTCACATGCGCCCTTTATGCACTAACTTTAAATTAGTCTACAGCTGTAAATAACGGGAAAAATTAGCAAATAAAGAGCAGTGTGCCAAAATAGTGTACATTCACCTTATAGTTATTGATTTCTATTATGTTATAGGGTTGTCACTTTTTATTCAAATTTCTAACACTCAAACATTGAAAAAAACGTCCAGACTGATCCACTGCATGACCTCTTCGTAGGCTGTTCCTCTCTTTGCTAAAGTAAAAGGGGAGAACAAAGAAATGGCGAGCCACGGCAAACAAACAAACGAAACATGACCAACATGACCTTTATTATGATAGGATAGTTGTGAGCGGTCAGGAAAGCTGGGAAAGAGTTCCGATTCTGTCTCTGTGATGGGAATATAATAATGTTAGCTATGATTAATTGACAAAGTTGTGTCAAGTTTGTAAAATACCAAACTCTTGGTTTCTGTTGCTGTCCAGGTATGTAATCAACTGCGATTAGAGACTCCTACAAACAGCTGCAAGCAAGAAAGAAAACTCAAGTTCCTATAAAGGAGGTCCTATGCTAACGTGGTACAGTTGAGGATAATGGGAATGCTAGTACACCTTGTAAGCAGTTTTGCCACAAACTCTACTCTGCTTCTACAATGATAGTAGAGCAGTGCTTGTTCCCAAAATACTTCAAACGTTTTCATTTTGAATTTGACTGATTAAGTTAAGGAAAAAGTGACTACAAAATAATTACAAGTCATTCTGAGGCACGCATGTAAACCATTATTCATTTAATTGTGTACTCCAAAATGTCAAAAACAGTCAAAGAAGACATTAAAATGACCCCAGAATAAAGAAAGGCAAAATTAATTACTTGTTTTGTCTTGCCAGTGGCATAAAGACCTAAATAATAGAGTTATAGGCTTACAATGGAGTAAAGTAACAAATCTTCACCTTCAATAACTGGAAGCAGCGGGTGCTTTTGATTTGGCCTGAAAGCAATTAACCAGTTACTAAAATTGTTGATTCATTCATTCAAATAATTGCTTCCAGGGTTAAACTGTGAGTGGGTACACAGAGTCTGATGGCGAATTAAATTTCATCCTGCATATTTCTTCATCTGTCCGCGGCATGTCTGAGAGAGGATGTCAGATATGCTTTTAAGCCCCTCTTCAGACACATTCGGCAGCGGTCACAGTAAAACCCCTCCCTGGAAGCCCGCCAGGGCATCCACTACACACAGTCAGCTGCCGTGTTCCCGCAGACCCTTAAAAACGAGGCCCACAAGGAACGTGACGTACCATCGATATATTCATGTCTTCCATCTGTTTCTATGTTTCACACTGGCTTCACAGAACTCCTGTGTGTGAACATCTATGAACTGGGGGCTTTCCACACATCCAAAATACGAACCCTACGAGCAGATGCACTCAAGCACGCTAACGCAGTAAAGAGATGTCCTGGCTTACTTAAGAAGCTTCAAGCCCCGAGAAGCAATTCACCCTGAATCCTCTGAGACTTTATTTTCACCACATTACCATCCAATCTCTTCCCTTAATGGATGAACTGAAAAAAAAATACACCCGCATTAAGATGTGAAACAGAAAACATGTTCTCAAAACCTCAAGAAACCGGATAGAGTTGGCATGTTCCAACAGTACTCCAACACTGAGGTTCATTCAGTCCTCGAACGCACTTCACTCAATGTATCAGCCTGTAACCGCAGCCAGTCGGCTGTTTGTAAAAAGGATGAGGAGAAAACAATCGAGCTGTTTATCTTGCACATCTGGAAATCATAAATGCTCGGCGCTACGTAGCTTAGCTGCTACGCTAGGCTAACAAACGGTCCCGGGCCCATTCTGCAAGACGCTAAGGCTCATTAGTGGTTTCCTTCCAGTCCGAAAAATCTGACCGGCCTCACATGTAAGTACTGCTGCTTCGACTACATCATTCAGACTACCATTAAGTACTGAAATACTTCTGGCTTTGAGGGACAAGTGATATAAAATAACTGCACACTGAACAGCAGAATCCCGCCAGTGCCTTTTCAAGCCCTTCCAAGTGGCTTTTTGAGTTCCAGTTGTTTTTGCACATATTTTTAATACTGTAGCTGGCTGCATCTGAAAAATAATATTTGTGTGTAATAGTCTCCAGGTTTCACTGTGTAGCTGCACTGATGTCTTGCATCATTTTTCACATTTGCTGTTCGCTGTGCTTCAATTAAAAAAAAAAAAAAAAAAAAAAGAAGAAAGCAACTCATTAAAATACCCTGCACTGTTTTTAACTGCATAATAGCCAATAAAAATCCAGCCAAATTTTGGTTCTTTCCTAAGATACAGATGCATGAACCAGCTGGCTACAAACAGCCTTAACGCCACCCAGAATATGTTGACAGCCCAGTTGTGTGGATTGTCGTCTGACAATTAGGGGTGTGAAACCACACACAGCAGAAACAGAGAAACTTTCCTTAACAGCTTAAAGTTTTTAATGTGCTGCTGTAAACAGAGAATGCTCTAAAAAAAAAAGATCTTCTGCAGTAGATGATGCAGGTTTGAGGCACACGGAGTGGACCCGTGGGACTCGAGCCCAGCCGGCCTGATGGGCGGGTTGTATATTTTGTCTTCTTTTACCCGCTCCTCTCTTTTCAGCAGCTCCTTATGCACATCCGGCTTTTACCGCCCTGACCCCACAGATTAGCTAACATGGTTATAACACAAGATCCGAGTCGAGGGCAGCAGAGAATATTAGAGATGCCAATATCTGGGGGAGTTCACTGAGTGTCCTCTCTGTTGAGGGGCATCGTCCGTGAGGAATGAAATGTGACACTGGCTGTCAGGGCTCGTTTGGAAAACTGGCTGCGAGTCAGCCATGGTTGGAACTTTGGGTACAAGGGCAACGAGGGTGGATGAATGATTAGAGAGACTATCTTGTAAGGAGGTTACAGGATGACGAATCTGTTTGGTTAAGCTCAATTAAGACACACTAGTTTAGATATTACCAGCTGTTTCAACTCTGTCTAGACACGGTGGTCCAACGCAAACAGCTGCAGGCCTTTTCTAAGACTTTTGCGACTACCTCGCAGCTCGGGGGGACCGGTTACATCCACCTGTCCTCTGTTGTTGCAGCATGTTTTCTTCCTCTGTATACAAAGAGCGACTTTGACATCCATATCTTCTTTTTCTAGAATACGAGAAATGGCCTTGGTGGACAAGCGTCGACGTCAATAATAAGATCATTCATTACTGGAAAAAAGAATGACGTTCTATTCAGCCATGGCCGACAAAAGATTTGCAGGTCCTAATTATTAAATTATCATGGCACAGGGCTGAGTGGCAGCAGCTTTTGTGTGTTTTCTTGTTTTTTGGGGTTATTTTTCACCATTTTCTTCATCGCTTACTTTTTACTTTATGCACCTTTTTTTTCTTGTTCGTGGTGCGGCCAACTGATGGAGCTGAGTACACCAATTATACTGAATGGAACAAGGCCTGTTATTAATGGGAGCTAGAGAGGGGGCAACAGGGCTGCCAATCTGGAGCTAAGTGGAGAGTTAAGAGGAGGAGATACGAACTGATGGTTTCAGCTATGATCATGTGGAATGTGAAGTCCTTGGGAAAAAACATGGATGAGCTTGGAGTGCTGATTAAGACCCAAAGGGAATGGGTGTAGTGTCATGTGCTTCATGGAAATGTGGCTGAACCCACACTTATTATTATTATTATTATTATTATTATTATTAATAATAGTAGTAGTAATAGTATTCCAACCGCCATAACAAAATAGTTTCCCAATTATGGGATGAATTGAATATTTTTTGTCTTATAGTGCTTGTGTGTGGTAAGAAACTGTGTGTGTGTGTGTGTGTGTGTGTGTGTGCGTGCGTGCGTGCGTGTTTGTGTGTGTTCCATATGCAGGTCAGTGGGCCGTTTGATTCCTCTGACGTATGTGAATTAGATTAGGTCCTCTCGCAGTCGAGACTTAATCACGTACTAAAGCACAGCTCTGCCAGCTCCCATTAGACACCTGTGGAGTAAAAGGGCCTCAGAAGAGAGCAACAGACATCCTGAGACCTGTGGCTGCAGCACTAGAGCGCATTGCGATCACCTGCTTCACTGACACTAACCTAGAACACACGTGCACACCTGAAAAACCCGCCACACCAAGCAAGTAATCAATACCAAGGACTGAACACTGTTATCATATAATCGCTTCTCATCCAAAAGAGCAGCAAAGATGATGTGTCTAAATTTCAGTGGACTGCACGGCGGGTCTGCGGTTCCAGGTCCTAACCAGAATTGACGTTGAGAAATTTACTTAAGATCCCCTGAGTGGTGCAGGGAGGCGTATAGGGTTTCCTCATGCTTGTAAGTGCAAGAAGTAGCTAAAATGTATGACTTACACACACCCATAATTCACATGGACGCACTACACTACTGAGATTAAAGGAAGTTCATAGCTCATTACGGTGAGCACAGGGACACGAACCCAACCTGTTGTAGCCTGATTAAGGTCATTTCTGTCAGTGATTACACTCAGCCCAATCTGGTCTGACAGAGGCTTGTCCTTACAGGAGAACTCGATACACACCTCGCCTGCTCCGCTAATGCCGTCAACCTTCATTTGGCTTGAGCCAAGATACACCTATTTTACACAGAATAGGCAAAGACGTTTCTAGTTCTAACTCCAATCGTTTTTACACTTCTCCAAATATCTGGCATTTATGCGAACCTGCTGTGGGTCAAGTAAACGGGGCAGGATTTGGGGGAAAAAAACCCAGCTAAAACAGTGAGGCCATTTCTGCTACCTCCTTCTGGCTCATTACTGCCAGTAAAACAAATTCTTTGCAAGATCAAATCAAATCTGACTAAACAAGCAACCACAATCCATTAAGTTGAACTTTAAGGAATCTCAGGTTACCAAGATCAGACATCATCAGCCTGCGAAGGCGTTTTCATTCTAAAGCTTCTCCACAGCCAGGATCATTGGAGGCAGGAACTGGAATGTGCAAACACACAAACTCATGTGCACCTTCCCATGAGAATTAATTCCTTCCCATAAAATGTGGGGAAATCTACAGTTCCTGCTTTCCCTTTCCATGTTTGGCACCGCTGAAAGGATGCAGAACTGAAACAGACCCTTACAGTCAACAAATGTTCAGATCACTATCTGTGGCTGAATGCATATATTTAAGTCTATTAAATCCATCAGGGAAGGTCCCAGGATTAGATTTTGGCTTTCAGCTGTCACAATAGAGTCACTTTTATTAATTGAACTCACATAAAAGGCTTCCTTCAAATTACATTTTGCTGCTGAGAGGTGGCAGTGCCCATAATGCCAACTAAAAGCTGGGCTACTCCCATCATAACGCATAGACAGATCTGTAATAGCCAGAAAAGACAGAAAAAAAGGGACCTAGGATGAGCATAATTATAATAATCAACACATATATCCCTCTAATTTTTTTCTGTACGTGCAGGTGAAGCCTTTGCTGCAGTGGACGGCTGCGAGCGGCGCCGGTTTCAGCACCATGCAGGCGTGGACCAGAACAAAAGGCGCAGGATGCAGCAGCGGAGAGACGCGCACCGGGACGCAGCAAGACGCCGACAAATGCCGCAAATGAAAACGCAATTTAACGCGTTTTCCTGACGAACAGCATTTTAGTTCCAAGTCTCCGCTGAAAAGCGACTTTAACGGGCGCATATTTCAATCGCTCACAACGCACATAATCTGCATTCTCCGAGAATCACACACGTAACCATAAATCATACAATAACCGGCTGGGGGTTAGTGGACAGCGACACTGATATGCAGACTTTGACTTTTTGTGAAACTTTCACAGCAGTAGGTGTTGTATTCACATCCCTTAAACTTCCCATTTCGCGCTGCTTTGCGCGATCATAAAGCCTCATTTTCCCCGCAAAATGTCAAAGTGATCAGCGCTTACCTGCAGATTTAGGCTGCTGAGCGGCACTAATACCCCTGGATGTGAAGGGAGCTGCGGCGACAATGAGAGCGGTATGGGGCCCTGTGGTCCCTCCCCATCGCAAATTGAACTACCGTAAATACAGCAGTCTGCGCGCAAAGGGATTGTGCGGCTTCGACGTGCGTGCCCTGCAGTGATTCTGTGAAATGTGCGCAGCATCTTTGTGGTGCAAAAATAAATAAATAAATCAAATAAGCAGCTCCTGCTTCCATATAAATATGTGCACATAAATGTAAAGGTTGAAGCGTTAAATCATTGCTCAAGGGCTTTGCTCGCCATAATTGGCTGATTTGTGGAAAAGGGGGGGGGGTACTCTGTCCGCAGCGGATGTGAGTGCAGAGCTGGAGCACCGGGGTGTGGCTGTTGCTGAGGGAAGATGGAGAAGAAAAGGAGAGGGGGGGTTAGAGAAGTGGTGCCAAGGGGAAAGTGGAAAGGAGGGGGAGGGAAGAGAAGGCGGAGGAGATGGAGCAGTGAGCAGCAGATACGTTCCTGTGTCCTCCAGGTGAGGCGTGGCAGTCACAGATGTGGCGGATGGAGGCACAGACAGCCACATGTAGCAAGTGGAGAAAAGATCCAGAGACTCCGAAACACTGATGCACAAAATTCATATTAAATGCAGAGAAAATGTGATCATTAGCATCCATGTATGTGTGTATGTATGCATATGTGCATACATATGAGATTCAAACTTCGCAAGGATGCTTTGAATCGTCATCAAGTCACATTCAACAGTCTGCTTTGTCCTGCTGCACTGGAATTAAATGAGAGTTTGCAGTTTGTCATTTTCGCTTCCAGTTTTGACCAGTCACCTACTGCCACCTACTGATGGGAGTTAGTCAGTGCACTGAGGATATGTAAGCGTCCATGCAACTTAGCTCAGTGGCCCTTCAACTAAGTTTAAACCGATGTCACTCAGCAGTTGTTGTCAGTGATGCTCTGGTCCAGATCTGGGAGGAGATCCCCAGGACACCATCCGTCGTCTCAGGCGCGTGCCCTGATGATGTCAGGCATGCATGCAAGCATGTGGGGGACATGCAAACTACTGAGTACCGTTTTGAGTTGCTGCAAATGAATGGCAGGGTTGACAACACGCCTATCTCCCCATCCAGAGACATTTCTCAGTTCTAAAAGACGAGCCTTCATCATTAGAAGAGAGTCTCTCCTCTTGACAGCCATTGTCAGTTATTTTTTTATTTAAATTTGATCTACTGACATTTGCACCAAAATAAAGTTTCAAAAAGCTATTCTCCCTTAGAACTGCTTTAATTCTTCATGACACGGATTCACCAAGGTTCTGTAGACAATCCTCAGAGATTTTGGTCCATGTTGACATGACAGCATCACGCAGATACTGCAGATTTGGCAGCAGCACATCCATGATGGGAATCTCCCATTCCTCCACACCCCAAAGGTGCTCTATTGGATTGAGATCTGGTTACTGTGGAGGGCTATTTGAGTACAGTGAACTGACATATTCAAGGAACCAGTTGGAGATGTTTTGAACTTTGTGACATGATGTGTTTTCATGCTGGAATCAGCCACCAGGAGATGGGTACCAAGAAGCCCTGGAGATGGCTGTGTGGGAAAATCCCAGTTTTAATTTGCATTGTTTCACTCTAGAAAGAAGTTTTTGAATAACATTTATCCCACCGTTTGGATAATTGTATACTTACAGTGACCAGAAGAAAAATATAAATGAATGAATATAATGGTTTCCCCCCTATGGAATAATCAGGTATTTGCTACTGTGGCAGCATTTTATTTTACTAAACTTGAACTTTGATCATTTAAATGTTAAAAAATTATAAATATTGATAATAAAAACAGAGTTGTGGGACATGACAAGCAAAAAATGTAGTTTTGGTAATGCTGCCACTGTCAAAGCTTTTAGCCACAGCTGTATATTTTTTGTTAGACAGTGTTAATCATTACCTGAGAAGCACAGGACAGAAAAGAAGACAGCTGAACACTGACTATGAAAAAAAAAGCAAACAAAACAGGGAAATAATGCAAAATATCTTTAATCTGATGTAAATTAGCAATATTATCAATGTTGTGTTAAAACAATGATTACTTACAAACTTTCTGAAAGGGGACTCTACCATTAGTTTCCATATTTTCTGTCATAAGTGTACTGCAGAAATGCTGGATGCTCCAGAAGCCCCGCCCACCTACCATTCAAAATTCCTGTTTACAAGAGGCAGCCAATCAGAAGTTGTGCTTATATGATAATAAAAGAATGAATGAGTGTCTCCGTTACCAAGCTGAGTGCAAGTGTTTCACTGCTAAAAATTCACCATTTTCTTTTTCAGTTTTAATTCTGGTTTTTACTGACAGAATTATAGTAAAATGCACACACTTCTTTTACTGACCGATTTGAAAAATTCAAGCACAATTAATTGTGGTGTTCACAGTCACACTTTTAATTACAGAATTTTCAATATACGCTTTCCTGACTCGGCTCCGATCAGCTAATTGTTCAAGGTATTCCAGAGCCAGGAAGGGAGTTGCAGAGCGCCCTCTGGTGGACAGACTATGCAATGTCAACACCCAATTTTCATTTATCAAGCAATATTGATACATCAGCCAGTTGGACTTTTATTTTACTTTACTTTCACTGAACTCCCCACCTCCTTCCAGTAGCAGTAGCTAGCTAGGAACAGAGTGCCTACTAAACAGCAATTTTAAATTATGAAGCAGTTCACGTTCATATTCTCACTTTCAAAACCTTTTCCAGGCAAAATCGAAGAGTCCCTCCACCACGGAAACCTTCACGTGTTTCACTTCTGGCTGACGATGGTGCGGGCAATCAGCTCTTTCATTATCTCATTGGTTCCTCCATAGATGGGCTGAACTCGAGAGTCCACAAACGCCCTGAAAACACAAAAAATATGTTGATGAGCTGGATTAAAAAAATCAAATCAAATCAATCAAAGCTCTCTGCTGCACGGGTTATTCGACACTAACTTGGCGATGGGGTATTCCCACATGTAGCCCCAGCCTCCGTGGAGCTGCAGGCACTGAGTGGCCACTTTGTTCTGGAGGTCAGACGACCTGCAGATAAGATTAAGTATGTCACCACGTGGCAGCAACACAGCTTATTCATCAAACTCAAAACCCTCACCAATATTTGGCCATGGAGGCCGTGGCGGGATCCAGGCGTTTCTCAGCATGGAGCTGGAGGCAGTTATCTACGAAGGATCGGCCCACACAGATCTCAGTCTTCAGCTCTGCCAGCTTGTGCTGCACAGTCTGTGGATTGAAAGCAGAAGGAACAGAGTAACTATCTGCTTGTTCATCCACAGCCTTACATGAAATCTAAAAATATTCACTAAAGACCTGCAGGTGAGCGACTGTCTTGCCGAACGCCTTCCGCTGCATCACATAATTCCTGGTTTCCTCAAACATGAACTCGCAGCTCGCTATGGCCATGTCGGCAATCACCAGACGCTCCTAAAGAGGACAAAAAGTTTGTTTTTTGTGACCATATTAAAAGCTTTTTTAATAAGATGCCTTAAATGTTCTCTTCACCTGAGGGAGTTCGTTCATCAGGTAGTAGAAACCTTTGTTGAGCTCCCCTAAGAGGGCATCAGCTGGGAGCCGCACATCCTCGAAGAACAGCTCAGCCGTGTCCTGTGAAGGTAGCAGACGCAGGAGAGGGTTTACGTGGGGTTTGCCCTGACGATGCACTTGTGGCGCAGACTCAAAACAAAAGTATAAATCCTTCGTAACAAGAAGGACCGTGCTGTGCTCTCATTTTTCAGTTGTATATGTGTGCAAAAACTACAACTTAGGGGGCTATGAGAGTTACATATGCAACCAACATTGCTTTATCTCCTCAGCTGACCAATCAGAGCAGACCGGGCATGTAGGGAGGGACGTCTTAAAGAGACAGAGCGTTTCAGAACACTAAACCAGGTAAACCCACTTGTAGGACTGTAAAATAAAATGACGAGCATATAAATAAGAAAAATGTGGGCATTTTAAACATTTCTATGATCCTGGTACCTGGGCCTTCAGGCCAATCTTCTCCAGTTTCCGCCCTTTATGAAAGCCCTTCATGCCGTCCTCCACCAGGAACAGACTGATGCCGTGTGCCGCCGTCTTCGCCTCTCGGTTGGTCACGGTCACTACCACCACCAGGTCGGCCATCCAACCATTTGTAATAAACACCTGCAGATAGAACGGCATCTAAGCTGTTATTTGAATGTAACATGGTGACTGCTTCTGTAGGCGTGACTCAGTACCTTGTTGCCGTTGAGGATCCAGTCGCTGCCGTCCCTCTTGGCGTACGTCCTCACACCCTGAAGGTCACTGAAAAGATATAGGAGCCGGGTCATCGAGGCTACGTCACATTATGTGCGCTGATTTCTTTGGTGTTACAGCTGTGCTCGAGTCCTGACCTGCCTGCTCCAGGCTCGGACATGGCGATGGCAAGGATACATTTCCCAACGGCCATCTTGGGGATGAAGCGCTCGATCTGCTCCTTGCTGCCATAGTTGATGATGTAGGGCATGACGATGTCGGAGTGCAGTGCGAAACCTGGGCCGGAGCAGTTGGAATACATTCTGGAGATGTGCAGACAGCAGAGATGAAGTTTGGAGACAGCCGGCTTTACGAACTACACATGCTGTCTAACATTTGATGAGATCGATCATTTGCGCGGGGTGCATGTTTTTCTCGTATTGCAGCCAACCCTCATTTCTTTTATTTTTATTTTGCTTCCAAGCAGCCAGACTGTTGTGAAGTGCTCTTGAGCAATAGTTCTCTGGATATTCTGAAGGTTTTTCAGAGTTTTTTCTTTGTTAAGCTGCTTAATTCGGACCTATGAATCATTCAAGCATAAAGAAGGCTCCCGACTCGGGGGACGAACCAGAGTTATGTCCAGAAATAATTTCTTTGGCTGAATCTATGAAAAAATGGCAAAGATAACACAGACCTGTCATGGATTGGCCCAGACTTGAACATTATTAAAGCAGTGTGGGATCATGTTGACAGAGAAAGGAACAAAAAGCAGAAACATCCAAAGAAGAGCTTTGAATGTCCTTCAAGAAGCCTGGAGAACTCTTCCTGAAGACTACTCAAAGAAATGAGTGTTGCTGAATAACAGTGGTTTGAAGGACCACTCACTGCTCCTCCCACGTGACAGCGGCAGAATAGAGGTCTCCTCCGATGCCACCGTGCTCCTCAGGTGTCATTAATCCCAGCAGGCCTTGCTCACCAGCCTTCTCCCACACCTCCCTGCTCACCTGACCCGCCTTCTCCCACCTGTAACAAAGAACAGCGATTAAAATAAAGCTGACAAAAGCTTCCTTTTATGTCTCTTGGTGATTCTTTAAACTATCACCTACTCATTGTGGTGCGGCACCACTTCCTCTTGGTAAAAGCGCCGCACATTTTGTCTGAAGAGGTCGTGGTCCTCGTTGAAGATCCGGCGGGTGCCGATGTCCATCAGGGATTTGGCACTGGAGGTCTCGGGTCGGGCTGAGTGGGCGGACTGGTTGAGTTCCTCAGACTTACTGTGCTGAAATCTGTAAGGAATTACAAAAACTCAATCAATCGCACTTCTGGTACATTTAACCACCTCTGCTTTGCATTTCCCCCCATTACCACTGTAAATAAGAATGATTTGCCTGGTCAAATAAAGGTTACACACTGACTCGCCTAAAACCCAAGCAAGCTGAAGTTATAAGTTACATGTGTATATATATATGTATATATATGTGTGTGTGTGTGTGTGTGTGTGTGTGTGTGTGTGTATGTATGTATGTATGTATAATACACTGACTCGCTGCACCATCTACTGGTAAAGACTGGAATTACATGGGGGTACAACCCTGCCCTAGATCAGCTCCAGCTAATAGATATTCAGGAAGTAACGTCATAGTGGTTGTTTCTACACATCCTGTAGACAGTCTTGCTAATTTTGGGAGATTTCAAACTACTTTTAAGCATAATAATTTACAACTGAAACCTTCAAGATTTAATTTTTACCTAAAAAAAGAAAAAGGATAAAAATAGCAATGTGTGATTTATAGTGATTAAAAAAGGGGGGCACCCTGGTGTATCTTTAATTTTAGACTTCTGCTGTTTTAAAAGAAAGCTTTGGTTTGGATTTTCAAAATAAAGGCCTCCCTGTATGTAAAAGTGTGTCAAAGGTTGCTGCACGCACTTCCGTCTATTTCCATTACTATCGAAAAAAACAAATGCATCCTAACATCCAACGTGTACTTATGTATAAATATATGAAATTAAAGTTAAACTAATTCCTCAAATAGAGTAAAAGTCCCGCTTCTGTATTTATTTCAGCTGGCAGTGACAGATGCGGCTCCGGCTGAGCAGAAGCCATTTAAAATGCGCCTTTTACCTGGCAGCAGCCGCAGGGAGCAGCTGTCCTCTTCCAGAGACATGTCTCAGTCCAAAGAGACACGGTTGGATTAATCTTTGTAGCAACATTTTCGACTGAAAGGCAACAACTTCAGGACGATGAGGGCGAACAAAGAAAGATCGTCTGAGCGACACTCGCACGGAGGATGCATCACTCGGTCCATTTAACGGGTGCTCTTGCACAACTATGCGGACGCTAGAAAAGTACTATTCTTATCTGCCGTCGGCCTCGTTTATCTTCTATTCCCAAATAAATGTCCCTTTAAATTATGCTATTAGATCAAATACAAAGCAATTGTTTTGGCCATGAAAACAGCAGCAGAGTGAGACCTCTTAGTTTTTATTAACAGGCAGATTTTTTTTCTATTAAATTGCACGGAAGTTTGTTTACTCGTCGCTGCCACCTAGTGGTCGGGTTTTGCCAGTGATTTAAAGTTTTATTTATTTATTTATTTTACAATTGTATTTATTGTAGAAGCCTATACCCCTGGCATCCCATATTTCATAGCCTGTGCTCTGTTCATCGTTTTCTGTGTTTTGTTAACAAGTTGTTTCCTAAATAAATTTATATTAAAAAGATATTTAGGGTTTGTTTTAAAGCAGAATACGGACATCTACAGGGCAAGTAAGCATGCTGGTGTGTGGTTAGCAAATAATTTCATAAAAGACAGAAAATATAACAAAGATCTACTTCCACCACCCTATTTTGTTTTGGCTTATGAAAAAACATCAACTCTATAACACCCGCATGTAAACACAATTACTGCATCACTCCACAGGGGGGCAGATCTTCTAAGGGTTATAATTGAACTTGTCTCATGGGGCCCTAAAACCCAAGCAAGCTGAAGTGGAAACATGGACCACTATTGTTAACATCAGCAAACTAATGAGGTTTAGTCCAGAGATCTTTAGATTGTCATTCAATTTTCACACCATCGGATCATGCTATCTCTGCGTAACGATAGGTGCACGGGCTGATTTAAGAAACAAACCAAATGAGTGGAATCTGGTTGCTAATTCTGCTTTATTTGTTTATTTTCTGCAGCAGCACTGTATTCTTATACAATAAAAAAGGGAAATTGTTTCTGTTCAAATTAGTTAAATATACTTTCCTCTGAAAAAAGGGAGTGCAAAGTAAATTAATGCTATATTTCTTTATGTGTGTGTGTGTATATATATATATATATGATATTAGTGGGACAAAAAACAATTTATTGGTGAAATTTCATGTATTTTCAACAT
>VUQK01016296.1:4607-22138 GCA_015106715.1 Bujurquina vittata
GGGGTCACTTATACAGTAAAGACTAGAATTTGGGGGGGGGGGTATAAATGTTACCATCTTATCACACATTCACACTGTGGCCATTTAGCCACACGTCATCTGAGCACTTCAACCTGAAGCCTTCTCTCCTGCTTTGCCATATTTTATTCAGCACCAGTGGAGTATTGGCAAATAATTAATTGGAGGGGTAGGTAGCTACCTGAGCAATTAATTCAAATGTTGGCCATGCGGTCTTTGACAGAGGACCCCACCCCACCCCCCGCAGTAACAGAGCACACCTTGTTCTCAGCATGGTGAGAGAAGTCAACAGATTTGGCATTCATTATGGTGTTACGTAGGGATTTGCTGAGTCAGACACCATGGCTAAATTTTGAAGTGTGGAAGTATCAATGGAAACCCCACTAACATCAGTTTTTTTCTTGATTAAAGGAAACTCCCCAGGTTGTTTACATACTGCATCCCAGCAATGCATGCAATGAAGTTTATATATTACCTTTGCATAGGAAGGCATTTATCAAAAGGAGCTGTAGCTGGGTATTTCTAATATTCCCAGTATTAAACATTTTCTACTTGTGAAAGCCAGCAGGTTTTCCCTGTTCTCGCCATACCTGTGGCTTAAAAACAGGTAATGGAAGAGTAAACTATAGCTACAATTTACTGTTCCATTTCCTGGCTTATCAGGGCAGACACAGGCACCTTCTTCTGCAGTGGGTATTGAAGGTGGAGGTGTTCTTACTGTATTGTAGACCTTGGAATAGTAATCTGCTAGATTTTTTTAGCACAAGTAATTCATAATTTGGATGACACCAAAATTAGATTATCACAAACTGGGTTTTAGTCTCTTTCCATGGCATGTATGCCAGGGATTTAATCATGTTTTTTCATTCATCCAATGAAAGGCCAACTGTTCAAGGTTCAGTGTAATTATGAAAATGAGAACATAAGTCTAACACCAGATAGCTGAAAATGGTTTACAGGCAGCAGTCAGCTGCTGAACCGGCAGCTCTCCTAGCAGCAAGCTAGTCTGAGGCCTAAAGAGTATGAATGAGGCTTTAAGAAAAGCCTAAACATTTGGGGATTTAGTTGGGTTTTAGTTAATTCCTGCAAATTTTCAAACTTATGTAAAAATAGTATTTCTAGTTCTTATTAGAACCAGAATTAGAACCAGAATATATTATTATGATATGACGGTTGCCTCTGGCAATTTACGGTATTACACGGGTATGAGTTACAGTGACCTTTAATGGAAGGAAAGCAGGAAAGTCTTAATTTATAAACTTCTTTATTTATTATTTATCAAAGCTTGGAACAAAATGTAAAGTATTCTTACAGAAATATGAAGGAAAAAGGTAGCAGTAATCTGTCATTAGAAATGAATCTCCATTCTTTATATCTGTAAAATTGACCTTCCTTTTGAACATAAATGAAAGAGAAGCCACTTTCCAAACAATAAGAACAAGCAAACGTGATATCTGTCCTTTTGATTATTTTAGGATATCCAAAGTAATTCCACTCTGTTGATTTTTAGTTTGTTTTCAGGTGGGTGGTGCAGATCGGTGGCATTATCCTTGTTTTATGCTGACATTTTCTTAGCCGGATGTGCATGTCTGGTGCAAGTTGTCTGACAGGTAGTCAATGAGAAAAGGAGATGCACAAAGCAAGATACAGCTGATAAGCAAATGTTCATGCTATGATAGCCATCAATTTTCATAACATAACAGAGCTTGAAAACCAGCATAATGTTGCAGCCAAAGAACTGTTATTCAGGTCTAACCTGTGAATTTTATCACGAGTAGATAGCAGCTAAAGTAAGAGTCTCTGGATTCTTAAGCCAAGCTACATGCAGTGAGGCACAGGGGTGGTCACCCTTCGAGGCAGTCGCATGCTGCTCATTAATTATGGAAAAGCAATATAATGTCACAGCAGGGGATGTACTTTGGTAAGGTCAGGGAAGTTGGATATCAAATTACCTCACACGTGTTGGGTTGCTTTGTAGTGGAGGAGGGTAAGGGTATGTTGTACAAGACAAGCAAAACTTTCCAAAGTAAAGGAAGGTTTTACAGATGGCCCATGTCTGCATTTAGGGGGAGGAGGATGTCATAAGATAAAATATAGTTTGGCTCAAGGGCTGAACAAGACATTTGTATATCAAACACAGCAGAGACTGTCACCTCAGTTCAACTCAGTCCAGTGCTCCTTTGCTATCACCGCATGTCCAAGCTGCTTATGAGTTTATATTGCTCTCACACTGGGATGCCCTGGTTCATTAAGGTTCAAGTAGAATTGTCAGTGATAATTGGTGGCAAAGTCAGAAATATGTGACTAAAGCTGATGGCAGGAAGAGAAACTGCACAAGAACAGGTTGCTGCTTTGACCAGTATTTGTTAGAAAAGGAAGTTGACATTGGGATATGATCTGAAATGAAATCACTTGGGAATTACCTTTGCCTTGTATACAGATGAATGAAGGGTCCATTTAAGCTGCTGTGTGTGCATTGAACGTTTCCTGCAGTGTTGTCAGATATGCTTGATGGGCAGTCAGCATTGCAGCTTGTTTGCGTATAGGGTTTATGTATTGATCTTGGCTGATTTTCATGTAGAGCCACCAACACAGTGCAATGCAGCTGCACTTAGTGTAAGGTTATGGGAAAAACTTTATTAACTACATCTTTCAGTGCTGTGTGAATACTGAAAAACAGCTGTGGCAGTGCTTGGTGAGAAGTCCAAATTTGCCTGATCTAAAACAAAAGCTTTGACTCACGCCCAAAAAGTGACTCACTGTTAGTTTTTGTTGCTGAGTGCAGATTTTCTCTAAAAGATGCGGCATGAAAGGTTACTTTGGTCTTTACTCTGCTCTCATCAACCACACACAGCTCAATGACTTTAGTTTAGTCTGTCAATTGTCAGATGTAAGATTTTAACTTCAGTTGATTTCAGTGCATGAACTCATGCCTCTGTTATTTAGTGACACCTCAGTTTTTTTGTCCACTTAAATGTATTTATTCCAAAAGCTGTCATTTTAACCACTTCCCTTTTTTTGCAGCTATGTTTGTGTTTCATTGTCTCATCCCAGCTTTGGGTGTGTGTGTTTGTTTTAGGAGCTGTTGGGTGTGCTTCGCCACAGATGAAGATGACCGCACAGCAGAGTGGGTTCGTCCGTGTCGCTGCCGCGGCTCAACCAAGTGGGTTCACCAGACCTGCCTGCAACGCTGGGTGGATGAGAAGCAGCGGGGCAACAGCACAGCACGTGTGGCCTGCCCACAGTGCAATGCAGAATACCTCATTGTCTTTCCCAAACTAGGTGGGTTTTTCTGTAGGTAGAACTAGCAGAAGAATGATAAGATAGCCTTGAACTATCACTAGCTTTTGTTGTCTTGTTGGGCTGAATGGATTCTGTGTTTCAGGAAACTAAGGAGATAAATATTCCTTCAGTTATATTTTTCAAGATCAACTCTGGTTGCAAAACATTTTGAGCACGTTCAGTAGTCCAGACTTCCAGGCTGTGTGTGATTTACACTACTGGTCAAAAGTTTGAGAACATCCCAATTCTTCCTTGTCTTTTTTGTTTGTTTGTTTGTTTGTTTTCATTAAAAATAGAACAAATAAACAGTCGAAGTTAAAAGGAAATAATGCAATTCATTTATAAACATGTATGCTAAAATTTTTAACTCATCAGAGTAGCCACCTTTGGCACATATAATGGCTGAACACATGGCATTCTTTCAACAATGGAAACAAATATTTTTCAGAAAGTTCTCCCCAACTCTGTTAAAGATGTCCCCATAAATGTGTGGCACTTGTAGGTTGCTTTTTCTTTCACTCTTCTGTCCAGCTCATCTCAAAACAGGTTGATGGGGTTTAAGTCTGGAGATTGTGCTGTCCACTCCATGTTTTCACATGCCTTTCACACAAGGTGGTGACTCTCAGAAACTTATCTTCGGATTCTGTTGTGGATTTGGGTCTGCCAGACCTCTTCCCCAGTTTCTGAGGGCCCTTTGATAGTGAAGGACACTGTACTCACTGACACCTTGACTTATTTCATAATTTATCTGTAGAAAAAGACCTACAGTTTTAAGTGTTATGATTGGTTGTACCAAGTTTCAAGGCTTGATCAGGCTCCATTGCTGCCGAACAACAAAAAAAATAATCACTGGCAGTTCCACAGCTTCAATCTAAATTTGATTTGACCCCCAAATCATTTTTTTGCTATCTCCAGGCTAGGAGCTTTGCAAATCAACTTAGTTCAGGTTCAGATCAGCTTCCAATGCAACATATTTTCTACGATCTCCTTGTTAAACCTCCCACTTTCAGATATCTTATTTTGCAGTTCGTGAATGTGTTCACTGCAGCTACATCATCCCTTCAAGTTAGAGATACTTGGGTCAAAGACATGGGTGTTTCACTCTCTGCTGCACTCTGGGATCGCATCCTGATAGGAATAAAATATTTCTCTATTAACGCAAGGCTGCAGCTAATCCAGTTTAAAGTGGAACGTAGCCTGCACTGTTTTATAGTACCATTAAGTAAAATATTGCTAAATCTTTCAAGTGACTGACAGGTGTGGACATCCTAATTCCACCCTGGGACATCAGTTTTGGCACTGCCATAATCTAACAGCTTTCTGGTCTGATATCTTCTCTCTCTATCGAGCTACATACAGACTGCAGATAACTTCAGACTGTCTCGTCATCTTTGGGGTATCCGACTCCTGCGCTGCTCTCCCTTTGCATGCACAACAGGCTCTCTCAATTGGGATGTTGTAGCTAAACATGTTATTCTCAGGGTGGAAATCTCCTTCACCTCCCTCTTTCAGTACTGGCTGAATAATATGGTTTTCTGCTTACACCTCGAAAAAAATACACTACACTCGCAGTAACAATGTTCCCAGATTTAAGATTTGAGGACTATTCATTGAGTATATGAGCAGTTCTGCCCGTGCAAGTCACAAGTAGTGGCTGTCTTGCTTTATCGTTAGCCCTGTCCTATCTCTGCCTGACAACTACTGTTGGGGCTTGACCTACCCGTCATTGCACATGCAATCTGACACACTCCTAAGAGACTGATGTGGAGCTGATTATTTTTTTTTATACATTTTCCCTTCTTTGGTTTAATGTAAACTATTTTCACTCTGTTGGTTTGTCTTTTTGGGGTGGGTGGGTTGGGGTGTTTATCTTTTTGTTTTTTCTTCCTTTTTCTGGACTGTTTATCTTTTCTGCAATATCACTGACAGTTGGGCAGTTGGAGTCTGGGATCCATTCGCTGCTGTTATTATTGTATGGACTCATCAATGGATGAATAGGAGGAAGGAGATCCTATCAATGTAAACATGCATTTATGCTGACTAGTCTTAACTGATTCTGATCAACATGGTGTATGTAAACGTATGCGGAAGACTGTCTTGTTGCCACTGTTGCTCTGTTGACGATAATTGGTTGTTGAAAACAATAAATGAAGAAAAAAAGGTCACTGGCAGCTCACCATTTACCTTTTATACTATTTCAAGCTATTTATTGGACTTGAAATGCTTGAATTTCAATTTAAAAAAACAGAAAAAATTGGTTTTTATGTCTGGCCATTATCAAAATGAGGATCGGCTATATTCAGGATCATGCAACTTTGAAAGGATTCTAATCCTAGAGTTTAGTGTGTGGTGTACAGCATGGTTAACATATAAGGAGCGTGAAGATGATTGCCTGTCTGCCAGTTGACTTATAGCGCCATGCTGAGAAACTGACATAAATTTCGTGCTCATAAATTTACATTGAAATTACTGCTGAGCTCTCATGCAGGCAGTTCAACATCAAAGCAGAATTACAGGGAAAATTTCCATGTAAATAAACTCCTGTAGCTCCTGTTTGATTCACTAACTGTACTCAAACTCTGAGAACTGTTGAGTTTATCTTGCCTCAGCACATGTTTATTTACCCCAGATCCAGCATAAGTTGAGTGGTGATCTGGGTAAATGTTTCCTTTCAGTGTGACGAAGAACAGGAGTGTGCTTGCTGCCTGAGCAGCAGCGGCCGCCTCAATTATCCTGACACATCAGAGTGACGAGGGCTTCAATTGTTCTCAAAAGCTTTAACTCAGCTAGTGAAAATATACCATGCAGTGCTGTGCTTATTTAGACAAACTGCTCACTTGTCAGTTTCTCAGGTCCCTTGTTTTTTCACACAAAGAACACACTTCATTCGCATCACAAAGAAGTTAGTGTGATCAGTTTAATTTTTTGCTGCTGGATGTGAAGACTTGAACATATTTGAATTTCAGAGTGTATACTTGTCACTTGGTTACCCATCAGCCACTGGCCCAGTTCCATCTCAGTCTCAGAGAGAGAAGTTGCAATTTGAGACAGAAGTGAACACAATGTTAGCCTGCAGGAGGCTGGGCCCAACTGGTAAACAGGTTCATGTATATTTATAGTGACCAGCGCTGTGCTGTCACTCACTTTGGTGCTATAAGCTGAACCTCTGTTGATGCTTCTGCATCCACAAGTGGATGTCTGACCTCCAGCTGAGTGCCACAGGTTTGAGACCCGTTCAATAGCATAAAAATAATGACAGAAATGTAGATCACAACGTTTTTGCTTCGTTGTGGCTCTGACATTGTATGGTCTCTGCCCTGTAGCAGCAAAATATAAAAGTGCAACAAAATATCCATGAAATTAAGTTACTGTTTGAATTCTCCCTTAAATGGCAATCTTTGGAAAATAGAATAGAAAATAGAAAATCCCTTTATTTGTCCCACAATGTAGTAGTGGCAGTAGTACAGAGACACAATAAGATGCAAAAATAAATTTTTTGATGTTGGCTTTAACAAGCCCTGCTCATTCTGTTGATGAAATCTGAACTGTCGCTATGGATGGATGAACAAATCTGATAGATCTGATTTTGCTGCTTACTGAAATTGGCTAAATGCAAACATGTTTGTTATCTAATGTGTTATCTAGTGTCTCATATTTTGGCTTTGGGGTACTTTATGAATTGACCCTCTGTTGCACAGACTGGCAGTGGAATTTACAGTTTAGACTCAGACTGAATTGGAATTTACAATTTTGCATCAGTGTTTCTCACTCTGTGCCATATGATTATGATGGCTTTGTGGCTTGTTGTTTTTGGACAGCTCTTTAAAAAAAAAAAAATAAAAAAAACAGTCATAGAAATGACTTGTGGTGGAATGTTTGCCCTGAGTCTCCTGATGCCCACTTCACAGTTTGTGTTTTAGTCATGTGTTCAAACAAAGTGGTTTAAAGCATCATGATGGGTAGTCCAGTGGTTTATTGTGAAAGAACTTCCTCTTTTCTGGTCTGCGGGGTGACTGATGGTGCCCATAGAGACTGACATCAACCGTGTGCCATCATCACGCTTCATTTGTTGAGGCTTGTGTTACTGTTTGATGTAACTTTGGTTTTCCTTCAGTTTAAATGCCTCAGGATGATTTTGGAAAGAGTTTCACAGATGAAGTAGCCTAAATGTTGTTTTGCCAATTTTTGGTTGAGAATTCAAAGTGAATTAATAGCCTGCCACTTCTCAACTAGACCAAGCTGTCTGCGCGTGCCCTAAGACAGTATTTTTGTCCTGCCATTTACTGTGGCAGGCAAGTCTTTTTCTTTAGATGCTTTATTTTTTAATGTTGACAGTGTGCACAGTCATTGTTGAGTTTACCTCAGTCTGTTCTACCACCAAGGAGAAGTTTCTTCCCTCCACCCTCTAATCCCATTAGTAGGGGTCAGACAGAGGTGGTGAGGGAGCTGTGCAGGGATGTTGGATGTGTCTGGGAGAGAGGAGTGGGAGTAAAATTGGGTCATGGGAGGAGCAAAGAGAGCAGCTCATCAAAGGCCGACAACACAGAGGAGATGAGTAGACTGACGCTGTCGCTCTGCTGATGAATTCATGAAATCACAGTGTTTCTAGGTGATAAAGGGGACAGGATGTACCTCAAACATTGTTTGCATTTGCTGCCCTATTCCAGCAGGGCAGCACATGCAAACATTAGATGGTGATTTCCTGATTTGCATCTGTGGCACTTAACGACGTCAGACTTGGGTCTGACTATATTTGCAAACTATTTGGATTTGTTAGGTGGGGTTTTTATCACGATTGCTTTGTTGGGGTTTACATTTCCATGACTTTGTTTGTAGTTTTTGACATGCAGCTTCCAGCACAAATAGGGTACATTGAATGTCCTGCTACCTTCAGTAGATGAGCTCCTAAAGGGCTTAAAATATCCATTTTATACTTTTCTTCAGACCCTAGCTGCAGGATACACTGGGCATTGGTACACTTCAAAGTAAGGCGGAGTACAGCACTCTGTTTTGCTGCATCATTGCTGCAGTGTTCCTTCCACATTTTTATTCTAGCTGTGCTCTATTTTACAGACACAGACACGCACGCACACACACGCACACACACAGACACACACACTAGAGACAATGCTATGTCTAGTACAAATAGTTGTTTCACCTTAAGTACAAAAACAGTTAAAGCACAGATATTCCCTCCCCTTTTGCGGCATTTGCTGCAGCTTTAATTAACCTACTTAATACTAACAATTTCACAGCTCAGGGACGACGGTGTTCAATTTTGGTGTGACGGAGTTAAATCTGGGGACAGGCCGAGACAGAGAACGCTGTTTGGAAGCTGCCACAATAGTTCTCCAGGTCGCTGCTAAGGCCAGCACATTTCTAGAGGCTGGATGAGCTGGGATTTTTTTTTTCTGCTCTCAGTGCAGGACCCCTGCCTCCCGTTGGAGCAAATGAGGGAGTGGATTCTGAGTTACACATCACTTTTTCTGTTAGTCCAGGTTTTGCTTGTTTTTTGCTTACTTACAGCACAGGAGGGGTGAAATGGAGTCATTTTTCAGCCTTCAAAGAGCAGTGCAGCTATATGCTGTTCTGGCTGTGCTCCTACCAGCACCTGCTGCAGAGCCAAAGCTAGCCCATCATGCTAATTTGGCTTGCAATATAACTCCCGAGGACGGCGTGTCCTTGCTGTTCCTTTACTGACACTCAGCCTAGGGAGAGTAAACAAGCAATTTGGAACAGTGTGCCAATGTACATACCCACTATTGAGGAATTGCAGTTGAACTTTTTTCACCCAACCCCACCCCCCATCTTTCCCTCCCTCCATTTTAATAATCTTAATTATGGAATCTGCTGCCAGTTGCTCAAATGAATTGCTCAGTTCTCCACCCTACCAGCAACCATTAAGGGCCATCGAATTCCCTTTGCCCAGGATGGCGTAATGCTTAGGCAGGGAGAAAGCGGAAGAGATTCCAGTGCTGTCATCAAAATAAGCCATAATAATGCTCTCAAGCATTGTGAAGTCAAGCCAAATGGCAAACACAGGTGCAGTAAAAGGAGGTCTGGAAAGCTTCAAATGGTTGATTGCAGATAAGAGACAACTGCTGCATAAATATCTGTTTTAGACTGTGATACTCTTTAGAAGTCACAAATGCACCTTGCTCATTTTGGGCTTTTTTCTACAGCACTGCTCTCTGCAGAAGATCTTTGGCATGGCCTGCTTAAAATGCTGCAAACCTCAGGACTCTTCTACAGTGAATGTACTCGGCTGTAGAAATAGATGCACTGCTAACAGTGGCTGGATTGTATACAGTTTGTGGCAAGTACTTATGGGTACCAGCCTCATAGTGGCCAAGCTGTACAAACAGCTTAATAAAGTCTCTTATGTCTGAAAACTGCAAAACTCCCCAAATAACCATTGAAGCCCTGCAGGTATTTTTGGGAGCTGTGGCTCTTTTAACCCAATCTCTAAGCTAAAGGTGTTAAGGTTGTAGTTGGAGATGTGTCACAATTTTGGCCTCCTCTGAAAATGTTCAGGTGTTTGCTGTCCTCATCCCTAAATGGGGGGCCCTGGCAGTAATCCCTTTCCCAGTAACCCCCCTGCAGCATCTGTCCTTAACTTTAAGTGATAGAAGCTTTCTGTGCTACAAGGTCAATCATTTTTTTCACTGGGCAGTATATTTATCAGTCTGCTGCCAACATGGCCAGAGGAGAAGGTGTTCTTGAACAAAGTCCTTTCACAATGGCCAGTGACTCGGCACATTTTTGAAACGACTTCACTGCTTCGTTTCTAAACCAGTAAAGAGATGTACCGGTATCACTGAAGGGGTATTTTAGCCACTGTCTGCTAGAAATAAGAACCGTGACACCTGATTTAGTCATAACTAAGGAGGCATAAATACTATCTGTATATCAACACTAATTTTATAGGAAGGTGTTTGAGAACATAGATTTATTTTTTTCAGGCTCTTTGAGCCCAAACTGCTTCATGCTGTGGATCTAATTTTGCAGTTTACCAAGCAAGCAAGCAGCGCACACACACACAGAGGCCCTGCACTGTTTTCTGTGCTCAGTCCCTCTGGCAGCGTCCCCTCCCTGCTCTCCTCCCACTGACTCCTGGGTTAGTTATTAATAGGATGTGGATGGCTCTGTCTGGGTGAGGAAATCAGGTTGCCTTCCTGTAAATATTTCATGATTTCCCTCGAGTCGGCCCAGAATGCCAGAGAGGGGAAAGCAGCAGAGATGTTTTTTAAGGTCCTGCTCCTAGTGTCAGACAGAGATGTCACTACTCCAAAGGCAAGTTTGGACTTCAGATTAATTCTCATTACCTGTTTGTCATGATTCGGCCTAGTTCTTTTTAATCTCAGCGGGTCCTGTCCTTAAAGCGCCTCCCTAAGTGTCAATAAGCCTGCAAAACAGGGCGAACACTGACACAGCTTGCTCTAAACTTTGGAAAAGTGTTAAGGAAGAAAGTTTACTTTTAGTGTCACTGCATTGTTATGTCCCTGCTACAGACATTAATCTCATGTAATGTTCATGCTGATGTTTTAATGCTGTTAATCTTGGTGGAAAAATGTTACTGGTTAAAGAATAGGACACCCATTAACCTGCTTTCTATAGATGGGTGAAAGATGCATTTAGTGGGCTGGACATTAGGATATTTTGACAACCTGAGCTTTCAGGGAAAAATAATAAGGAATATTTTCCTGACCTTTTGATGCACAAAATGATAGCTCAGTGGATAATGATTAGTTCGTTAGAGTCCTTTAGTTAAAATTCCTAACCAGAGATATACAAACCTCTGCAGTAGCCAGGGAGTACATGGACAAATTAGCTCAACTAATCTGAAAAACAGTAATTACGATTTAAATTAGGGTGAGTTAATTTAAACTGTTAACTAGGCCACTAAAAGTAATGGAAAGCAGCAGTATAGACACCCAAAATAATGGTTGAAGTAGCTCTCTCAAGCTGTTTGCTTGAAGGACACATAAGCAAACTGAAACTGTTGACCAACATAAAAACATTACAGGCAAATATATGGATAAAACATTGGGAGTTATTAAAGTAACGTGTGGCAGATGTCATCTTTAAATATGGATTAACATTCAAAATGGCTACATAAAACTATGACTGAACACGTGCGGTCAATTAATGTAATGCATGGCTTTTAAATGGATAGTAGCTAAAAGTAATGGACCAGTAGTTTAAATAATAATCTAACAGGTATGGATAAATGGTTGAGATAATTTGCGAACGGCAGCTGTTGATCCTGAATGTAATCTAATTGAAAATAAGTTCAACTGAACAGATTTGAACATTTGTGGCGTGTTTGACGGGGTTCCAGAGTGACGCTCTGACAGGTCTTTGGGGGTCTGTCAGATGGACAAAGGTTGGGAATTAATTCTGTTCTATACCGTTAAGTTATTTTCAGAAAAGGACACAAATGTCATTAAAATCTGGGGCAAATAATGCAAATGACTAATGTGAAGAAGTTAAAGTTGCCTGTGTGCAGATTTTCTGTTGTGACTCATGCCTCATGTTGGTTCCTTCAGGTCCTGTTGTTTATGTGCTCGACCTGGCTGACCGGCTCATCTCTAAGGCTGGTCCCTTTGCTGCAGCTGGCATCATGGTGGGCTCCATCTACTGGACTGCTGTCACATATGGAGCTGTCACTGTCATGCAGGTAAGACCGGTTCTCTCCAGACAGGGTTTTGGTTTCTAAGAGGTTGTTTGGCCCGCCTGAGTTTGTGACGTGGCTGTGCACAGCCAGCTGAAATCACAGTACACTCTGAAGCAACTTCACAAATTAAGTGTATTTTTTGTATTTGGAGGCTCCACTTTTAGATGTAGTACTATTGAAATCACAAATCTGCTGTCCAGGTAGTCGGCCATAAGGAGGGCCTTGACGTTATGGAGCGGGCTGACCCTCTGTTCCTCCTCATCGGGCTGCCCACCATCCCTGTCATGCTGATCCTCGGCAAGATGATCCGCTGGGAGGACTACGTTCTGCGCCTGTGGAGGAAGTACTCTAACAAACTGCAGATCCTCAACAGCATCTTCCCAGGTCAGGAGACACACGCTTTACATTTGATCCTTTAATTTTCATTTTATCTTCATCCTTTTGTTTTTTAGATGTGATGCTGTGCGTGAGAGGCTGGCCATATGCAAGTGTAAAAATAGAGCTTTCAAAAGAGAATATCATTAATCCATGCAAGGAGCAGGGGCTGTGAGAGTTACTCTAGATACTGAGTCAGAAACTTAATTACCAAAATGTGATGATATCAAACAATAACACTGGATACAGAGCGTTACCGACAACACCTCAAACACTGTGACTCCTCACCCATCACAGAATCCCTCACTGCAGCTGGCCCCAGTCTCTCAAACTAAACTGTCTCAGCAGCTTCACTTTTGGGTTTACGTAGGAATAAAATTAATGCTTGTGTGTCTGCAGGAATCGGCTGCCCGGTTCCGCGGATCCCTGCAGAGGCCAGCCCGCTGGCAGACCATGTGTCGGCCACACGGATCCTATGCGGTGCCCTGGTCTTCCCCACCATTGCCACCATCGTGGGGAAGCTCATGTTCAGCAGCGTCAACTCAAACCTGCAGAGGACCATCCTGGTAGGTCCAACCAGACTCATATTCTCAGCAGGCTGCGGGGGGGATTGTTCTGACAACTTGATGGAAGTAGTTCTGCAAGGTGGTTCACAGAGTAAAAATGCTTAATATAACCCCAGCCCCCCCTGTTTTCACCCTACTACTGAGTAAATTACCTCATTCTAATTTGGCCTAATTGTGCATCATATGAGCCATTTAGACATAAGAGAAACCTGATGGAGGACAGAAAGGTAACCAGAGTGGCTCATGTGATCTGGGCTGCACTGATCCCACTGAATACTCTGTCCTCACCTACTAAACCTGCAGGAAGGAGAGCGAACAGACGAGCTGCGTCATCAGTCGAGTCCATTGGTGAACTTTTTTTAGTTTTTGGTGTATTTGATCTCTTTGGGCCAACTCTGTAAATAATGACCTTTAAATACACAATGAATAGTCATACAAGATGGTGCCTCGTTCCTTTGCATTGAGCTAGAGGGGAAAGTTAAACACAAATGAAGCCTCACATCAGTATGACTAACACGGAATTGTTCAATGACCGCATCCACTGTAGAACATAGTGACGGTTGACTTGTCTGAGATTGTCATCCAGGAGCCCATGTTTGGTGAGCTAGTTTTACGCAATCACAAACCTGTTTGTTTTAGAGGCTGAAAGCGTCTTTTATCTAAACGCCTTATTTAAGGTCCCTCAGCGTGTCGTTTTTGTTTGCTGGCGAGATCAGGATTCATGTCGTCTTTAAGTGTTTTTACATATAGAACAACTTTTCAGCCCGGATTAGAACTTAAAACGGAAGAATAAAAAAATGTTTTTCACACTTTCCCTCTGTTAATTACTTTTTATAGAGTTCAGTTTTAGCTTTTGCAGTGTCTGTACCAAATGTTGTTTATTGGTTGTTTGCCTGAAGTATTTATTCAGTGTTAATTTTTATTTCTATTTAATCTGTTATTAACTTTATACTGAAGAAATGATGAAAGTCCCCATAGCATTGATATAATTTATGCTGTCCAGCCATAAGGTCACAGCTAATAAGCACAAGTTTAAGAAACTGGAGTCAGAAGATTTTCACTCTTCCTGTGATGATTAATGAGTCTTCACATTTGCATTAGATTACTTATTTGTCTTCACTAAAATGTGCACAATGCTGGAAGAACTATCACAGCTTGAATGAATATTACAGTCAGATCAGCTGTAGTAATCATTCAAGCCCTTTGTTTAGACTGCCTGCCAGGGTACAGATAATGCTCCCAAATTTCTGGTCACAGCTCAACAGGAGACGGCTCGGGCTCGTCTGCATATTTGTTTATAAGATGCTAGTTGCTGTCGTGTGTCTAATAGTTGGCATGAAATTAAAGAATATCTTCCTTAAGCCAGTGGGGGGCTGGGGGCTTCAATGTTTTGAGCTGAATCTCCCTTTAAGCTGTCTTTCAACACACCATTTTTTCCCCTTCCTCTTCCTACAGGGAGGTATCGCCTTTGTGGCCATCAAGGGGGCGTTTAAGGTGTACTTCAAACAGCAGCAGTACCTGAGGCAAGCCCACCGCAAGATCCTCAACTTCCCCGAGCAGGAAGAGGCCTAAGGAAGGCCGGAGGGAGGGAGGACAGATGGATGGACGAACCACACACCTCTGCTCGAGGGGTGGGCGGGATGAAAGCCCAGTGAGCAGGAAGTGCTGGTGAAATAGACTTTGTCACCCTCATTACCACCTCCACCACCTCCTCGCCCCTCTCACCGCCCCGGTGTGACTCATCGCTGACATCCATGCAAGAAACCCCGCCACCACTACACGCTGTTTTGTGATGCTTAAAGTGATGATGAACGTGACATGCAGACTGGAGCATGTGCCGTTAGACGCACATTAAGACGTCTGTTTCCTGAGTACTGTGTGACTACAGGGTGGATGTGCTTCAGCAATCACATTTAACTATTGTAAACCTACTGTGTTTTAAGGAATTAAAATGCGGGGCATGTGTAATTAGAACGTTTTATAAAAATAAACTGTTTTATAGTGTTTATTTTGGAGCACTCTGTTGGCGGCTTATATTGAAAGAAGTGTAATGTTGAGTGTAAGGAATGTACTCCTAAGAAAAATAAAATGTGATGTGAATCCTGACGCAGAACAGAAAAATAGCCTCACGTTGTTATTGTACCGCTGATTATCTAACGCCTAACATGGTGACCAGATCAGGAGCTGATACCCCGGTGTGTACTGAAGAGCTTTGTCCACATTTTTCTTTCCCCAAAACACCCGTGATTTGTTTTGAAGCCTTGTCACCCACCACAGCGCTCCTGGTTCTGTTGAGCCCTGTGCTGTGATGTGTGAATAATATGGATGATGGACTGGATTGCTTTTTTTCTTTGAATCTCTGGGTGCCTCAATGAGTGTGGCACTTATGGGAGACGGACACTTGTGTTGGAGCGGTTTCTGCCAGATTTTAGAGGCAGCTCGTACCCCTCCACCCTCTCAGGCTGCCCTGATGGGACTGCTGTCACCTGAGCACAAACCAGGTCAGATTCAGCTTCTTTAATCATGTACACACAAGTCAAACTTGGACGCTGGCAGTTGAAAGTGACTCACTGCAGCAGCTGGCACTTCTGGTTGGACGCTTGTGGAAATTTTAAAGGTCAGTTCACCCAAATAGCGAGCCATATTTTCCTGCCCAACTGGTTTAATTTTTAGATTGGGTTTTCAAGTAGGAATTTATTAGTGGAAAAAAATTACAGCAAAATGTTTATCTTTAGATGTATTCAAATATTTGAAATGTGAAAATGGTGCTCTTTGAGACAGTTCACTTCAATTACAAACACTTTGGTTTAAATGACTGGGAGCCTAATGTATCAATTTCCTTTGTTATGCAAATTTAATGGACTTAAAACTAGCATGTAAGTTGATGAGTGCCAAAGTTGTTGAGAGCCTGTGGGGAAAAAGGTACACTGTATAACCGCCCACCTGGAATATTTAACCTGCACATATAAACCGTGCCTGCTGTACAGGTGTTCCTCTCGGATTTGCAGACTACACCCTTCCCATTGTGTCTCCTCTCCTCCACAGTTTCAGGTCTGTGAATAAATGTATTTTTCCAAACACTGATGTGCATGTGTCAAGACTGAAAAAGTGCGACAGATGAACGAACTTTCAGTTGTTTATTAATTAGAAACACACGAGACATAAAAAGACCAAACTCAGCACTTTACACCGACCCATCACCCAACCCGTTTTTCTGAGCTGCTACATACATCCAGAAATTAAAGCCCAATTTCTAAATAAAAACCACTCACTAGGTATAGACTATATTGGCAAAAGTATTCATTCAGTCATGCAAATAATTGAATCAGGCGTTTTAGTCACTTCCACAGGTGTATAACCCAAGCATACAGGCATGAAGACTGCTTCTACAAACATCAGTGAAAGAATGGGTCGCTCTCAGGAGCTCAGTGAACTCCAGCGTGATGGGATGATACCTGTGGAAGAAGTCCAGTTGTGAAATTTCTTCACTACTAAATATTCCAGTTAGTAGTGAAATTATAACAAAGTGGAAGCAACTGAGAACAACAGTAACACAACCATGAAGTGGTAGACCATGTAAAATCACAGCAGGGTCAGTGGATGCTGAGGTGTACCTTGGTCACCAACTTTCTGCAGAGTCTATCACTACTGTGGCCTTCAGATTAGCTCAAGAACAGTGTGTAGAGAGCTTCATGGAATGGGTTTGCATGGCCGAGCAGCTGCATCCAAGCCTGACATCACCAAGTGCAATGCAAAGCGTTGGATGCAGTGAAGTAAAACACGCCGGTACTGGACTGTAGAGCAGTGGAGACGTGTTCTCTGGAGTGACAAATCACGCTTCTCCATCTGGTAATCTGATGGATGAATCGGGGTTTGGCAGTTACCAGGACAACAATACTTGTGTGACTGCATTGTGCCAAGTATAAAGTTTGGTGGAGGGGGGATTATGGTGTGGGGTTGGTTTTCAGCAGTTGGGCTCAGCCCCTTAGCTCCAGTGAAAGGAACTCTTAATGCTTCAGCATATCAAGACATTGGAACAATTTTGTGTTCCCAACTTTGTGGGAATAGTTTGGGGATGGCCCCTTCCTGTTCCAACATGACTGCACAAAGCAGGTCCATAAAGACCTGGATAACTTGACTGGCCTGCACAGAGTCCTGACCTCACCCTGATAGAACACCTTTGCAATGAATTAGAGTGGAGACTGTGAGCCAGGCCTTCTCATCGAACAGTGTTCGACCTCACAAATGCGTCCAAAATTATGTTGGGGTGGCTTAGATCCTCCAGGATTCTGCCTTAAAACCAACCAGGATACAAACTAATTTGGAAGGCACAAGCTGCAGGAAGCCTCTCGCGCAGACAGTGTATGGATCATGACAACCTCCCGAGAGCTTAAACAAAAACACAAAATGTCTCTACAGCTGTTATCGTTGAGTTTTCAGAAACTGATCACATTGTAAAATGAATAAAGTACTAATACTAATACTAATGTACATCACTAAACATTTTTATTTTAATTATTAATAAAATTGAATTAAAAAAAACAGCATGGACATAACCCTGAGATGTCTGAGTGCCATCCTACTGTAAAATGCAGTCAAAAATAAAAATGTAC